>JAYMTK010005349.1:0-10297 GCA_036897405.1 Pelargonium myrrhifolium
GTGGGAGAGAGAGGAAAAAGAAGGTGAGGTGCAATATGTGGGGGTTGAGTAGGATATTTGTTGAATTATAAAATAAAAAAACCACGTAGACCACTTAACGTTGATTTTTGACGAAATTGGATGACATGAACCATTTCGGTCAACTTTTAAATAGTGCATAGATCATTTTGTATTATTTTAAAGTACATGGGCCATTTTGGTCCATTTCTAACAGTACAAGAACCAAATGGATACTTTATCCTTCAAAAAAAGGTTAGATACCTTTGTGTATTATTTTATTAATATAACTAATTAACGAGAAAAAGAAAAATAAGGTGCCAATACATTGTTAGAAAAGGTTGATTAGACTCCATAAGCGCGACCATCACCCTCTAGCATGTTGTCGGGAATTTCGCTCGTACCTATTGTAATGAATTTGGTGAAGTGGAGTGACTTATTGCCTTACTGGATGCTTAATGTTTTTAATAAGGTGTCATTAATTCATTGACGACTTATCCTAAACCAAACACATTATTGACAACTTCCCTTTCTCTTAACTTATTCTATAAAGTTTTTATAATTATCTAATTTTGTAGAACAAGAATAGAATATTTGTATTTTAAGGAATGACTCCATAATACGAGCCTCTAGGTCCATAGTGGACTTCATGGCGGGCCTATAGATGGTCCAAAATAAGAAAAATGGGCTTGGGCTAATGAAATAAGTCACACATATTTGGGCAGCTCAATGTAAATATTTTAAGCAAAACACAAAGCTAAAAAAGGAGTGTCTGCATAAAAGCAGGTCCGTCACACAAACCTCCGGAAACAAAGCTTCATAAACATGGGCGCGATGTTCCATTCTCTTAAATTGTTTCTGTAGAGAGACAAAAGAGAATAGGAGACCATTTTGTTGAATTGATGCACTTGTGTATATAAATATAGGGAAATGGCTCAACTAGATCGCATGCGTAGCAGATACGGCGAGAGTCCAAAAACACCACCAATACACCACCACAGTCCAAAAACTCCTCCTCCTTCGCATACGCATCATCACCACAAATATGGAGAAACTCCGAGAACTCCACAGACCCATCATCATCATCACAGATTCCCAGACACTACTCCTAAAGCTTCTCCCACCTCCAGATTTCCCCACAACCTTACTCCCAAATCTCCAAGCACCATGGCCACTATTGAGCAACTTCTCCGAGGTATATATTTTTATTTTTATTTATATTTAGATTCATAGAATTGTGCTTATAAAATGGAAAAAAAAGAGAGCGTATGTTAGGTTCGAACATATTTGTTACACCTATTGTGTTTTTGTCGGTTTTAATAGGTTCAGGAGGAGAAATATATTCGAGATGGCCATCAAACACGTCTCCGATATCAGGTGGGCGGAGGGAGGTGTATCATGATGCAGAAGAAGATCACATGACACCTCATCACCGGAAATCATCGCCGTCGTCGGTGCTGGCGAGAGTGAAGGAGAAGGCCAAGAAATGGCGGCGGACTCTCAGCATAAAGAGGAAGCAAAATAGTGAGAACCCCACCCCTGCTTGGGGGGTTAGCTTGGACGATATTGATGATGAAGATGAAGAGGAAGATCCTGAGTATCTTGGAGCCCCCAGTAATTACACATATACTCATACTCATATTCATCCTCTCACTAAAATGATTTGCAGTTAATTAGTTGACATATCACTTGCACAAACTCAAAGTTTAGTGTTGAGAGAAAATACATAAAAAAATTAGTGTTCATATTTTCTCGTAAAATTTTTAAGGATTGACCTTTTCTCTTGCACCTCATTGGGCGTTGACAATTCGAATTTTAAGTCGAGTTTTTGTTGAGTTTGTATTGAAAATGTCTTGTTTGAATCTAACCTACAGGAGCGGGGATTTCAAACTTTTAGTATAAAATATGCAAGTTTGGCATTCATGTTTACATTTTCATAGAAATCGGATGAGGTTTTTAGAGATTGAGGTCATTGGATCTTTTCTCTTATAACCCGTTAAGAGTTGACAATTCAAATTTTAAGTAAATTTTTTTTTTATGTTTGAGTTTTAAATGCCTACTCCAAACCCAACAGTGAGAGGTGTGGATTTCTTTTTTCTTTTAAAGTGTGCAAATGTAGTGCTCACATCCTCATTTTCATAAAGAAGTAGTGTTGAGGTCCTTAGAGATTGAGCTTTTCTCTTGTACCTCATCAAGAATCAGCCATCCGAATTTTGAGTCATGTTTTTCTCGGCTTCAAGTTAAAAATGTCTAATGCAAACTCGACTATTAGAAGTGCGAATTCCAAACTTTTAATATAAAATGTTTAGTCTCCACATTCCCAATTTCATAAAACAACAACGGATAAGGTTGGGGATCGAGCTTTTTTACTATCAGATTTTGAGTCAAAATTTTCATGAGGCCAAAACCCAGCCTACAAGCTAACTGCAAGGGGTGCAAATTTCAATTTTTAGTATAAAATGTGCAAGTTTAGTGCATATGTGATGAAACCAATATGAAAATCAACCAAGTCTACTTTGTTGGACACAAACCAACATAATACATGTTGAGTTTCGAGTAGGCTTGGTTTCAAATCCAAACCGTAAGCTTTACATACTCTTGTTGGGGTAAACATAAAAGAGTTTAAACTAACTTATTTTATCATTGATAATTCACACATAACTAAACAAAGACCGAACATTCATTTCAGAACGGATATAAAGATGAAATTGGAAAACCAACATGCATTTTATGGGATTCACTATTTTGTCTCTCTTTTTTTCAGTGTATGAATCAGAACTAGCTCCTGAAGCATACAAGGAGACCGTAAGGCAGCATCCAAGAGCCGTTCACGTAGTATCTGAAAAGCATGTTTTAGTCAGCAGTTTAAAGCATCCTCCCCCAACTCCTCCACATTCTCCTCATAAAACCACACCTGAAACCGCACCACCAGAGACACCAACTCTAAACCCGGCTCCATCGTTTGCCACAATAGCAAACGCAGCTCAAGAGACGCTCGCACCAGCGTACGCCTCAGTTACAAACGCAGCTCACGAGAAGCTTCCACAAGCGTACGCCACAGTTACAAATGCAGCTCAGGAGAAGATTCCACAAGCATATAACACGGTTACAAACGCAGCTCACGAGAAGCTTGCACCGGCTTATAACACGGTTACAAACGCAGCTCATGAGAAGCTTGCACCGGCATATGACACGGTAGCAAAAGCGACGCAAGAAGTTACTTCAAAGCTTCAAGAACTCAGCTTTTCGGCTTCTGAATCTACGGGAAATGAGCACTCACCTGGCAGTGGTGGTGATCAAGTGTGGGACAAAGGCGTTTCGGTGAAGGAGTATCTATTGCACAAGCTAGAGCCGGGGGAGGATGAGAAAGCGCTTTCTCAGATGATATCCGATGCAATAAGTCCTAGGAGGGCTACTGGTAATGTTAGTGTGGTAGAGAAGATGAAGGAGGCTGTAAATTCTTTGTTGCGAGGTGATCATGGGTCGTTTTCTGATGAAGCTGCAAGTTCAGCTCCGAATTCACCCCCACACGTTACAATCGCTAACAATGCTCATGAAGGTAAGCTAAGTTCTAGTTTTCAGTTCAATTGTTTGATATGAATGCTCATGGAGACAGATATCAAGAAAAGGTTTAATGAACTGTTGAGCAATCTCACATTGAAAAAAATGTGAAATCAGTCACCCCTAGCGTGTAAAGGGTAGTTCTCGGCTTCTCGCCTATCTAAATTTTGGGGGTTAAGTGCAACTGTATAGTGTAAATGGTAGTTCTCACCTATATAAGTTTTTGGGTCAGGTTGGGTTCGGGTTAAAATTCTAACTTGAGCCTAGTGACTCATCTATCTTGACTCCCGACTTAAGTCCACCTTCTTTTAGTTTTAAGTTTGGATTTAAGTTTAACCTTAGCGTGTAAAGGGTATTTCTCGCTTATACAAGTTTTTGGGTTGGGTTGGGATCAAGTTTAACCCTACCGTGTAAAGGGTAGGGTTGGTGTTAGGGACCCTAACGTGTAAAGGATAGTTCTAGCCTATAAAGTTTTTGGCTAGGGTTGGGTTGAGGTTAAGTTTAACCCTAGTGTGTAAAGGGTAGTTCTTGCCTATATATACATTAAACTGATTTTGCCAAATGATGATCTATTGCTTATAAGGTTTATTTATCCTACAGATGCCCAGGAAGAAAATCATGGAAGAATACGTCAAGCTAACTGAAAGAGAGACCGATCCTGCCTACGAGAAAATAAATCCATGGATCGCGTACAGGTTTATACATCAATAAATACCATACAAAGACCACTTTCTTTGCTTGTATCAGCTTTGTACTCTATGTTCAGTCACAATTTTGGCGTAACTTTGTTTTACAGCTCTAAACAGTTCAAATATGTGTAATTCAATGCAATTCATTTGCTGCATTCGAGTGTGTACGAGTCTCTCTTTTCGTGCAAGTTCGTGCGTGCAACAAAACAAGTTTGCAGCTAATAAGATATATAACAGTCGTTGATTCTCAATTACCAACCAAGATAATGCATAATAGTGGCTTGAAAGTTGAAAGAAAAGCAATAATTAAGATAAAAACTGCGCGGTACTTACAGCAAAAACTGAGAATACCACTCGGTAATTAATATCGAAGCAATACCGAATGTTTAGATAGACTATGACAGGCCTAGAGTTCGTACTGGCAGCTACCATTGTCACTCCTTGCTGTTGGATCATAGTTTGCTGCGGATGGGTCGGTGCAACCTTCAGGCACAGGTACTTTAACTTGTTGAGCTGCCTTGCCTGCATTCAGAGAAGTCAAATTAAACTGCCTTGCCTGCATTCAGAGAAGTCGACTTAATTATAAGCCAAAAAAAACACTTTTTAAAGCAATGTCAAGTGTTATTTGAATCAATATTATGCTGACCGTAGAAATCTCCAGTCTTCATGGAATCTGCATTGGCATCTCCAAGAGCTGCCTCGCTCAAGTACTTGTCAGCTAATTGAACTCTCTTCACATTCTCCTGTTCCATGACAAGCATGTTTCCGTATTCAAGGAGCTTCTCAAGAGTCATCTTGGGCTGTTCAAAAGTGGGAGGACCCTCCTTTGAGTTAACAAGCTTCTTCCCAATACCATCGACTCCAACACCCCCAATCCATTTCCTTACTTCATCATCGTAAACTCGAGCTCTTAGAGCACCAAAGAAATCTGCAGAACAAAAGAACAAAGTACAACAATCCCATTTCAGAAACTATTGCATATTTGCAGGATTGTTGCAAGATTCTACAAATGAATTATTATTTCTAATATAAAAGGCTGGGTTTGTGATTATGCTTACCGATAGACTGGCCAGGGAAGGAATCAACAATCTTGATAACATCCTCCTTTGCAATATTGTCAGTCTTAAAGATGCCGATGCAAACACCAATTCTGTCGTCCCTTGTGGGAGCCCAGTAGAATTTCTCCATACGACCATCACGAATGAGAGGAGCATACAATGTGGAGAAGTCATTACCGGTAACAATGATAGGAACACGCGGATTTTCCTCCTTGTTGTACATACCAGGGAGCTGGACATTTGTTGGGTTATCAGCAATGTTCATGAGAGTAGCATTAACCATCTGGTTGTTCACGGTGTATTGTGTGGTTCCACCCATCCTTCCAGCACCTGCATCAAGATCATTGATGAACAGAGCAGACATCTTTCCTTTCTTGATGATGTCCGCCGCCTCACGGTACCTTTGCCTGATCAACTTTGCAGGCTCTCCAGCATTCCCACTTTCCAGTTCTCCGGCACTCATCATAATGGGGCTGCAATTGCATCACCAAGTGATAATCAATGTAAAGCAAGAAACACATCCTTCAGTTCAAATTAATTAGGCTTTAAACAACGACCATCAACGAGTGAATTCACGAACTTACTTGATTCCCATCTTGGCAAAGACAAGCTCACATTGGAAAGATTTTCCCTGACCTTTACCTCCCCAGACACCCAGAATGAGAGGAACCTGATACAAATCCATGTAATATGTCCAAATTATTCATGTAATGTGCGGTAGGTAGCTTTATTATTATGTCATGAGAGAACTTCAATCACTTACCTTTATATTAGGCAGGGTCATGAAGTTCTTGGTGATGTGAACAACAAGCTTGTCCATGAAAGCTGGAGCTATGTAGAACCCATCCATGGTATTATCCAAGTACCTACAATATATAATTTATAGGTTGAGTTATGACCGTAGTGTATTCACAAGAATAAAGAAGATAAATTGGAAGTTGGATCTTTCTTACGTGCGAAGTCCGGTACTGACATAGTCGTATGAACTCATGATAGCGTGGTGGGTTCCAGCACCAGTGGGGGCTTGGAAGAGAGAATCAACCATTCCCTTTCCCCTGGTGATGTCTTGCTGGTCATCAGAAGTGTCATAGGCCAGGCCTTTCCATTTGTCTTTGTTAGTCTGCTTCTTCTCATCACCGACTTCAGCAAGAACCTTGACATTTCTAGAGGTAATCTTTGGGCCGCTGAACCTCGGGTTCACTTTCTTCAAGCTACTGCCAAAGAAAGGCGTGCTTGGGACAGATCCACCAGAACTAGAGCTGCTGAAGCTTACCTGCATAATAAAGATAAATTCCTTTAAGAGCAGTAAACAACATAATCTAAACACAAACTTCCATGCAAGACACACTGTGATAACAATTCACAACAGAGTATGCCGAGAGATATAATCAAATTTCTTGAATTTTCACACCCATTAATAACACAAGAATACACACAGAGATCAAGATAGGAGAAGAAAAATAGCGGGAAAAGTTAGTATGTACCGGCTTCACAGCAGCTCTAACGGTGGAGACTGTGGCAGACATGGATCAAGAACGGCTGTTCTGTTGGCTCTGATTAAAGAAAAAATCTAGTAGAAGTCACAGTAGTGGTTCAGAGACAGAGGTGGAAATATATATAATACATACATGTGACCAATAAGAAAAGCTGTAGCCACACAATGAAGATTGGCTGAGGAATATGTGGAGGGTCTGTAATGCAGTACAGAACAATTCAGGATATACCAGGTCACAATCATTAATCAATAAGTGAGCGTAGAGCTTTGAGGTCTCAGCTCTTCTCTTCCTCCCAAAAACAGGCTCAGGATATTTTTAGAGATAATGTTTCGTATAAGAAATATTAGCTCTATAATTTGATCCATATTATCAGTATTGAGCCATGTGGTCCACACAACAAATATGTGGATATTTTTACCCTCAATTATGTTCCTTGAATATAGACCTTAGAAACTCAATCTTAGATCCTCAAGAAAATTTTGCTGACCTGGTCCAGGATACTTGAGCAATTATCAACCAGTTCAGCTAGGTTTCAAGAACCACCAGGTTCTGACCATTTTGGTCCTTGATTGTCTGCATTGAGAACTAATTAATGTTTAGTTGCTGCTCTCATGTCTCAATAGCACTCGGCTGTCTGGCTTGCTCCAGAAACCTGAATATCTCCATTTTCATACTCTAAGCAACCCAAAACCCGAAGGTTCTAAAAGAGTAACTAACGACATAGTTTTGCTCCACACACACCCGAATTCCAAGAACTTCAAGCCAAACCAAAACCTTAAACTGATAGGTGGGGGACCCAATTAGTATATTAAGTGGTGACAGATTTCACATTCTTTCAATGCAAGATGCCTTAACAGCTCAAGTGTGCCATAATATTGGCCAATCAATCATACAAGAAGTACTAATTGGGAGTCCCAGAATAGCTCACCAAATTTATGCCAAGACCATAGAGCAGCTGTCCAACTAAGACAACACCAAGGCCCAGAGCATAGGCAGCGACCACACCACCAAGCAGATAAGTTAAAGAAGCTATGGCGAGTTCCCGCCTTCTCCCTTTTAGTCAATCCAAAAAGGTCAGAAACATCCATAAACAATGCTTCAAAGTTGAAAGAATATGTAGCTCAGTAGCGAGAACTAGGTAGACAACGAGGGAGCAGAACTGTTGTAAGCATGTCATATGAACACAAGACCAAGCTGCCCAAAAGGATAACTGAACCAAGTTGTGCCACTAAGCACAGGAGATGTAATCAACTTCATAAACTTGTAGAAAAAAGCAACCAATAAGCAAAACAAGAACCCGCAAAGAAAGCAAATCAAGCCGAGGTGCACACCAATATCATAATCAAATTACAAATAACAAACCTCCCAAAGCTGGAACAACAACCTGCTACTGCATAACGAGTTAAATTGCCAACAGCCCGTTGCACAGAGAATCAAACAAGCATTTCAGCTAACAAAATAATGGATTTTAGTTGTGTTAACTGTTTAATTAACTTGTTTATATGAAAATTGTAATCCGATTCAGAAATATTCCATGGTTACAATACGACAGATGTTGGTCCAAATTTAGCATTGAGATAAAGCATTTTTTGTTAATGTTAATTGTTTCTTAATTATTAACTATAATTAAGCCCTTAAATAGAAAAATGCGAGCAGCAAGGCAATCATGACACATCAAACAAAGGAGATGGATGAGAAAATAAAAGGATATGAACCATCAAAAAACAGCTAAGAAAGGCAAATTTGACCGTTAAACCCAAAATAATCGGGAAATTGTAAACAGTACTTGCTTGTTGTTGATCTGGAAGATAGAGTTGTGTTGTTCTTGTGATTCATGAAGAACGACACCTCTTTAAGAAGTATGTAACAGGCAAGCCATCGGGACTATATGTGATTCGAATCCTGTTTGGATCGATCAAAAACAAATTAGGGTTTCGAAAATGGAGAAGAACAGCAACAACAATAATGAGGAAATCACGTTTCACAGAGAAGTGAATACGAAAACCAAAGCCGTGAGATCGAGAGTAGGGAAGCCACCTACCAGGCTACAGCTTCACGCGCCGTCGTGCCTTCAGCTCCAACCTCGTCCGGCGCCGATCAACAACAATCATCGAGGAGGAGCGGCGATTCCGTTGCTGTCGCCGCTGATCGAGTCTCCGCCGCCGCTCGCTGCCGAGACATTCGAGTTCAAGCCGTTGCCGGAAGCTGGTGACGGCAAAGAGGAGGAAACCGGAGGATGGCAACATCCGGCGATTACGGGGTTGGCGACGGAAGCTACGGCGACAGCGACGTCTCTGTTTCCGCATTTTCAAACACAATGCGCCATCGTTAGCAAAGCGCAATGAGATGGATTGTGTTGGTGTCCTGAAAATTCAAATCTGTGTAATGTGTTTTATATAATTATGTGGTTTTTGTTTTGTGGGTTATCAACTAAACATTTACAGATCCTTGATCTCCCATTTTGGCTCGCCTTTGATTGGCTTAATTCAAATATTGTTTCGTTATTTCTCTTCTTTGAAATCACAATTTTCATCTTACCCATGAAACTGAGCGGCGACTTTCCAGTTTCGCGGCAAAAGAAACCAGAAATTTAGATAAGTTTTTCTTTCAAAAGGCTGAATATCAAATTTCTTTAAGAACAATGTAAAGGGAAATGTTAATTCATTTTAATTTTATTTTATAAATTTGGTTGTGCGATCATCGAATAACAATCTTGAGATATGATACCATGCATGCACAACATAGAAAATTTTCAACAAGGATACAATTTCGGCCCAAGACCACGTATTTATGACGAAGGGATGAACAATGATTGTTGATCCATTTCGAATTTACTAATCGAATTTGGCTCATTCAATGAACATCAATTTCTATTCATAATTTACATGCATCTTACTCTCTTCTTCAAGAAGAATAAAAAACATGTAATCGAGTCGAGTCTATCTCTGCTTGTCAGTCACGACTCACGCATTTCATTCAATGATTATCCTTATGTTGACCACTCGCGTACTGCATCAATAACATTGTAAGGGTCAGAACTTGTCTCCGTTGGTCTTCTCGCAAACGTAAAGTTTTGTTGTCCGTAAAGATGCATATCATCTATTACTATGACTACTATCACAATCACAATCACATGTTTGAGAAGTTTGCAATTGTTCAATCATTAAAAAGCAACCTTGATACCACATGGTGCGGTCATCGAAAAGCAATCTTAATATCCGATACTAGTTGATGCACAATTATGTGGAGACGAGAATAGACCCAACTCTAAGTGCTTGTTTGTTTGGCCTAAATGGGCTGGTAAGTAGCTCCACATAGGCTCCACCTCAGATTTTCGGTAAGTTGATATTTGTCTTAGTAGGATACCATATGTTTGTTTTTTTTTCAGTGTCTACCCTACTTACCAGAGCAAAACAGTGTTTTTTCAGTGCAAGCTCCAATATGTAGGGCAAAACTACTGGACCAATTTTGGTCCAGTAGAGATCAGTATCTTCTG
>JAYMTK010005350.1:0-10297 GCA_036897405.1 Pelargonium myrrhifolium
CTTATTAGTGCAACTGATATAACTTTATATTAGTCAATTGATATACATTATACTCTAATTTTAATTAATACAATAAAATATTATGGACCTCCATTATTTGTTATGGGCCTATCTACTATGCTAATGGGCCCTTACTACTTGGTCCAGTTGGTATAATTAAAGATTCTTTTTTTTGGTTGCCCATTTGGTTCACCGGAGCTTTGCCCCGATTACGTCCAGATCCGACTCAGGTCGCCCACCTAGCAGTGGTGGGTGAGTCTCCCAGCGGGATTTTTTGCGTACACAAGATTTCGAACCCGAGACCTTGCTTAAGCGGTAGCAAGCCGCTTACCACTTGCATCAACCCACGTTGGTATTAAATATTCTTTCTCATATATAACATCATTCGCATAAATGGGTTGAAATTAAAGTGACACAACATGTTATATTTGATCCATTTAATTTGTACGAAAAACTTTTTACACGGTTATGTTTAAAAAGTTACATTTTTTATTCTTAAATGAATGAATCATAAACAAATTATCTAAACTATTTAATTAAACAGGTTAAATTTGTTCAACCTGAATACAACCCGATTATTAAATGAGTTGAGCAAGTCGACACGAACTCAATAAAGTTAAACTGAAATTTACTTAGACTCGTGTCAAGTCACGGATCACAAACCCAAATTGCTAGCCTTTTAACTCGTGTCATATCACAGACCAAGACCCGTTTATTCCTAACCATTGAAGGATAAAAAAAGTAGTTTCTCCCAAACTACTATGTAAAAAAATTATATCTATAAACTAAACGGTTCAAATACATTATATCTCGTGACAGGTCAGTGTCAGCCTAAACAAATCTTGCTAATAATTCTGATCTCAAATATCTAAACTAGTTAGACACATCAACTCGTATCAACCTCTCACAAACAAGTCATATTCACATCACATAATTCAATCCGATCGAATTTAAGTTAACCAACAACAAAATACTGAACTTTCAACGCGCAAAAATGCGAATTTAGGACACGTACGTTAGAGAATCATGGTACCAAAAAAAAAAACAATATCAGCTTTCCATGAGAACCCGGTAATACTAAACTTAAACATGCTTTAACTCTTATCATGTCACGGATCACGACGCAAATTACTAGCCTCATAACTCGTGTCATATCACAAATCAAGACCCGTTTATTCCTAACTATTGAAGGATAAAAAAGTAGTTTCTCCCAAACCTTCTACGTAAAAAAAAATTATACCTATAAACTAAACTGGTCAAATACATTATATCTCGTGACATATCATTGTCAGTCTAAACAAATCTCGCTAATACTTCCAATCTCAAATATCTAAACTCGTTAGACACATCAAATCGTACAAATCTGCTCACAAACAAGTCATATTCACGTCACATAATTCAATCTGATCGAATTTAAATTAACCAACAACAAAATACTGAACTCTCAACGCGCAAAAAATACCAATTTAGGACACATACGCTAGAGAATCATGGTACCAAAAAAAAAAAAACAATACCAGCTTTCCATGAGAACCTTGTCTTGATTCATGAGAATGAGAGGAGCTAAAGAGACACCATCCTCGTTCCTCGTCAAGAACTTGCACACCGGCGCGAGCCCGTAGACCCGCTCCACCTCGCCGGCCGGCGAGCTCCGGTGGGTGTAGGTCAAAACGGAGTAACTAGCAAGTAACCGGAGAATGCGGTCCAGCATCGCCGGCGTTTTCGGGTTTCTCGCCGGAAGTTCGCCGGCGATGTCCGCCGGCGACAAATAGCCGCCGGCGGGTCCCACCTTGGCCGCCATGATCTCGAGCAGGTCGAGTTCTATGGCGGCCTTAAGGACCATGGGGAGGACGGAGGCGCCGGCGAGTTGCATCGCGAAGAGGCCGGCTTCTTCGTCGGAGACTTGGGTCGGTGTCATTTGGGTTTCGCCGGCGGCGGAGGACATTGGTTTTCCGGCGAGGTTGAGAGGGAGAGAAGGAGGAGAGGTAGTGTGGGTGTGGAGTGGAGGGTATATATGGTGGTTGTGGTGGGTATTTACGAAAATGCCATTGCTTAAGTAGGGTGGCCCACATATGTATTTATTCTCTTGAGTAGAAATGGTCACGGAGCGGGTATAGGGCGGGGACGGAGAGTCAATTCCGTCCCCGCAAATAGAATTCATTTTGTACTTGTCTTTGTTCCAATTTTCGTTAACATAATTTGATTTGTAAGTCGGGAAAGTAAATAGTGCATTAGTTGAAGTCACTGGAATTCTCCTCAGTTTGAAGAGCATGAACAACTAATTACAACGATTGTCCTTGGAGCTCAGCCAACCATGTGAAAGGTTCTGTCAACCTCTCATCGTCACCATCTAATTCGACATTAGACTCGAAAGCCGATCTGATGGCTCCAATCGAATTATAATCATCATCCAAGGCACATTCTTCTTTGAAACGGCTTCCTGTTGCTTTGTGGACACGACAATCCCAAAAAAATCGCGAATCTAAGTCTTTCCTGCTCTGCAAATGCTAACATCTTATAACTGTCATCAAAGCAAAAGCTCTATGTTTTAACGAGAGACCACAATTTGCTTCCTATAAATTTAAAAGATCATTGCCGATCTAAAGATTAGAGTAATCATAGTCGTACAAAATTCTAACCAACTCTTAGAGATAAAGATATAGTGCATTGTTGTCTTGTTAAATCCAATTTAGGCGTTACTAGATCTAATGGTTAAACATTCAAAGATTTAATTTGAATGGTATTAATTATTGTAATTTATTAATTACTAATATTTGGACCAGTAAATAAGTTTTTGGTAGGGACCAGGTCCATGGCATAATCTAGAAACTTAAATTAATTTCAATTCTATATACCTAATTAAATTCAATAAGCGACCTAAAAATTTCAATAAAAAATAACATTAAAATTATACAATATAGTTTTTTTTACCTAAACTAATGAATTTTTTTTTAACATTACAATTAAAAAAATTTACATTCCTTCAAAAAATAATAAAATTAGTGAACATTACAATTAAAAAAAAATTATGATTTTGACACATGTAATATATATTCAAATTTTTATATACTCCAACGGTCGTTTGGTGTCTTTTCCACCAAAAACGCCGTCGTATTCCACACCCTATTTGGAGACCCCAACGGTCAATCTCTTCCCATTTTCAAAATCCACACCACTCTTCATTTTCTCGAGAACCAAACAGAAAATCAACAGACCAAAATGGCGAAACCAGTGACCAAACCGACCGATTCTTCGCCCCCGCGCGAATCGAAGAAGGAAACTCCCGTAATTTACATCAGCTCACCTTCTTCTTCATACTCTTCTCCGTACTCTTCATCTCCAGATCGCTCGTACTCGGAGAACGACGAGACTCCTCTGAGACCCATCATCTGCCTCAAGAACAACGACGATGTGAAGCGTTACGAGGAGATCGAGGACTGCTTTATTCTCGATTTCGATCCTTGTGCTTCGATCGCGAAGCTCTCGGTGTCCGATAAATTATCTGGTCTCGCTGACGATAATGATGATGATGAGCTCTCTGTGGTCGCTGAGAAGGGGAAGGTACGGTTTATTTCTGTACCTATTTGGTGGTGTTTTGGTGTTTCTCTGTTTTCCCCTTGTTTGGTTGCCGAGAAAGTTGTGGAGTTTAGTTGGGAATTAGGGTTTATGTTCAAATTAGATCATTTTTGTTTGCATTACCATAATTTCTCTAGTGTTTCTTGTTTTTAATCTTGTTTGATTAGTGTGGTTGCTGAGAAGGGGAAGGTATGGTTTATTTCTGTTCGAATTTGGTGGTGTTTTTGTGTTTCTCTGTTTTCCCCTTGTTTGGTTGCCGAGAAAGTTGGGGAGTTTAGTTGGGAATTAGGGTTTATGTTCAAATTAGATCCTTTTTGTTTGCAATTACCCTAATTTCTCTAGTGTTTATTGTTTTTAATGTTATTTGATTAGTGTGGTTGCTGAGGAAATTAAAATGTGGAGGCAAAAATTGAAACTTTGGTGATTATGGTTTTTACTAAAAACCCCTAATTTGAATGTGATGACATTCAACTAAGATTAAACTGATAGTTTAAGGTTGAATACACACACATATATAATATCTACATATATATATGTATATATATGTGTGTATATGCATAGATATAGAGTATATGTGTGTATAGATATATAACACGATGCACGTGTTGGCTTTGCATGATTTTCAAGCACAAGAAATTTGAGAGAGAAGCTTAAGAAGAAGAAGAATTTAATTGTTCAATTTGGGCGTCGCCTATGAATTCGATACCATATTAGAGGAGTGTTTCAACTAAGCTTAAACTGACAATCGGAGATTTAATTAAAAGTTTTATACTTTTAACATTTTGCACATGATCAAGCTCATTGTGACCTTTGTATGTTGTGCAAGAACAAGAAACTTGATAGAGAGAGAAGCCGAAGAAGAAGAATTTAGTTATTCAATTTGGGTGGTGAAATGAATTTGATGCCATAGTTTTGTGCTCAAACATTTCTCGTAGATGATATGTTCGATTGTAGTGAATGGTGTTGGAAATTTGAAGATTTGAATTTTACCCCGATAACTGAATTTGAATGACCTTTTATGTTCTCTATTTGTCACTTTCGGTGTTTAAGAATATGATTCTTCTATGTCGTTATGTGCCAATTGTGGAAGTAGCCTTCATCTTTGCGTGCAGAGAATTGTATGAATAATTGGTTGTTTCTGTGTATTATATGGTTTACGTACCACAACTCTCTTCTCTTATAACGCCCTTTGATCTCTATCTATTGTTTTCCAATTTGTGCTTTGTTCATTTCCCGTTATATTGCACTTTAGAAACAGATTTAGATAGCGCTTGGATTAGGGTTTTTGGTTCAAAAATGGGAACTAGGAATGAGAACGGAAATGAGATTCTCATTGATCACATTCGGGCTAGCATTTTTTATGGCACATTCCCATTCCCGAACCAGAAATTCCAATCCAAACGCTACCTCTAACTACTTCACAAGTTTTCCGAGACTTGATTCTCTTGTTTTGGCAACAATGATAGGTTGCTTGTAGAGATTATCCGCATTCACGACATCTCTGCGTGAAATTTCCCTTCGACGCAACAAGTCACGAAAGCTATTGCGAACTCGTAAGTATACAGTATAATCTCAATCTAACATTTCCCGAGTTAACAATACGTTGAATCTCGTTGCATTCTGGATTTGCAGTGCTATTGCTATGTTTGTGACTCGACGGCCCCATGTAAGGACTGGACGAAGCCTCAAACCGCCCATTGCCATGCCACGGAGAAAGACGGGAATTGGAATTACCTCCGGAAAATGAAGAAACTGCAACAAAGCCAGGTTCAGTGATGTGGATTTGGTGGCAAAAAACTCTAGTTGTGGACTTGCTTGTCCACTAGTTTTGGTCACACATTGAAGCTTGGAATTTGAGGTTTGTGCACTATATTTATAGGGCTTTTGTGGATGGTTTTGATGGGTTAAAGGAGGATAATATATTCCATTTCCTCCAATTTTGTATAGTTGACATCAAATTGGTGAATGTTGTGATGCTTTCCTGAAAATGCTAGTGTTCTTTTTGTGGCTACTATCATATGTTTTCATTGTAAATTTTTCTTCCTCTCGATTCGGGTTGCATGAAGTAGATTTTTTCGGTTTATACCATGGGGTTTCATAGCGGGTCTGCATTTTGGCGGTTGGCACTTTTAAGCCGTTTGAGCACGCCCATACTAATCCACATTCGAGGTTTGTTCATAGATTAAGGAGTTCACTTCTCTCCAAAGGTGTGTTGAAATAGATTTTTCAATCGTTTGGGTTGGGAAAATGTGTATGGACCCGCATAGTTTGCATGTAATTTTCGAAACCTATAACCACACTCAAACCCAAAATAACACTTCGAAAACTTTGAATTCGGTGGATCAAGGCTTGTCCTGTATGGATCCCATTGAGTGGGATTCAGGGGAAGCTCTTTTTCAAGAGAACTCTTGGCAATCCCAAAGATCGTTTCTCATTTGTCTAGGTTCGAGTTGCATAAAATAGTCCTGATCATCTTGAATCAGGTTGGGTTAGACGAATTTGCATAAATCCTCGTGTCAGTAAAATCTCAAAGCTAAAACTCACGCTCTTTTCAAATAGGATTCAAGTTAGGTCTCTCCAACTTGAACTCGAGAGACCCAACCTTAGTCTCAATTCGCATGAGTTCAGCTTGCATAGAATAGAACGCGGTCGATTTTTGAATCAAGTCAGGTCAGAGAAATCAGTACGAGCATGATCACCAATGCACACATTTTAAACGTAGAATCTAAATTTTTTAACTTGTGCTCTTTAAACATAGGGTTAGGAATAAGTCTCTCCAACTAACAAAAAAAAAACAGATCTAGACCCAAATGTTGTCGAGTTTGACGAATTTGAACCATCACACATTTTACATGTAAAATTTGAAAATGTTCGAATTTCAATTTAGATTAGGTCTATCTCTCCAACTTGAAAGGAAAAAAGAAAAAAATATATTATTTTTCTAAAAAAATAATAAATAAAAAAATGAAAAGGCCCAGTAAATACAAAGTTAGGCCCACTTGAGGCCCATTAAAGGCCCAAAAGCGAACCCTTATCATCATCATCAACAAACAAACACACAGAACCGAACCGAATCCCTACAAAACACCAAAACCAGCACAGAAGCTCAAAAGTTATCTCCTTAAATCTCTTTCTCTCTCTCTCTCTCTGATTCAATTCCCAGAAACTCGAAGAAGCCATGTCGCCAGGTCCAGTCGTAGAGGCCACCGAGCCGGAGGTGGAGGTGGAGGAGAAGGTGTCCTCCATCGAGGAGCTTCAAAAGGAACTCATGGTTCGCTTGTTTCTTCACTACCCACATATCAATTTGCTATTTTCTTTGTTGGGTTTTTGGTGTTTATGTGATCTGGGTTTTGTAGAAGGATGTGCCCATTGTCGAGGACGTGAAGGATGATGATGACGAGGACGACGATGATGATGACGATGACGATGATAAGGAGGATGGTGCCGCAGGTTGTTTCTGTGTACATTTTACCTTTGAAATGAGTTATTTTTGTGTTGTTGGTTGTTTTTGTAATTGGGTTTGTCTCAATTTTGAAGATTTTTGCTGGGTTTTTGTGTTTGTGTTTGTGTTATTGGTTGTTTGTGAACAGAGCTTTTGTGTTGTGGTTGTGTTATTCATTATTTCTCACAATTTTGAAACTTTTTGTTTGAGGTGTTACTTGTTGATGAATTTTGGATTGGTTCTTGTGGGATGTTGTGAAATGGTGAATGTTATTGGTTGAAATTGTGGTCCCTCAGGTTCATTTACATTATCCTTTGAACTGACTTGTTTTTGTGTTTTGTTTGTATTATTGGCTAAGGAGGATGGTGCCACAGGTTGTTTCGTGTACATTTTACCTTTGAAATGAGTTGTTTATGTGTTATTCTTTGTTTATGTACATGGGTTTCTCTCAATTTTGAAGATTTTTGCTGGGTTTTTGTGCTCTGTTTGTATTATTGGTTGTTTGTGAACAGAGGTTTTTTTTTTTCTTTTCAATTTTGAATATCTTTGCTGGGGTTTTGTGTTGCGGTTGTGTTATTCAATATTTGTGAACATAGTGTTTGCACAAGTTTGAATCTTGTGTTTTTTGTGTTCCTTGTTGGTGAATTTTGGAATGGTGAATGTTATTGGTTGAATTTGTGGTGCTGCAGGTTGTTTCATTTACATTATCCTTTGAACTGACTTATTTTAGTATTTTGTTCATGTTTTTTGTTTGCTTTTTTGTTTTTGAAGTGCTGTTGCTTGTTGGTGGGTTTTGGAATGGTTCTTGTGGAAAATGTGGATTTTATCGGTTGAATTTTTTAGTTTTTTAATGGTGCCGCAGGTTGTCTATTTACCTTTACTTTCTTTGAACTGACTTATTTTTGTGTTTGGTTTGTGTTATTTGTTTTTTATGAACATGGGCTTCTCGCAATTTTGAAGATTTTTGTTGGGTTTGTGTGTTGTGTGTGTTATTCGTAGTTTGTGAACAGTGACTTCTTATGAGTTTTAAGATTTTTGGAGGGTTTTTGTGTTGTGTTATTTGTGAACACGGGCTTCTCACTAATTTGAACATTGTTTACAAACACGGGATTCTCGTAATGGATTTCTAAAGTGGTTCTTGTGGAAAATTCGGAAATTATGGACTTTATTGGTTGAATTCGGAGTTTTATTTATGTGATTTGTAGTGTGTTAATTTGGGAAATACTGCTGAAACTTGGTGATGTTTGGTTCTTTGGAAGTTGAAAAATGGGTTATTCTCGTGAATTCTTCGGTTGTTTATCAGTTTTGTTTATTGGTGTGAATCTTAAAGCAAAAGTGAATTGATTTTTCGCTTAACAAATGCTTTTTGTAAAGTACGATGTTTCGGTTATGCTCAAGTGTTTTTAGTGCTTTTGAATGTATGCAGAGTACATTAAAGATTTGTGTTTATCTTTATTAATGGATTGGAAATTGGAAATTGGAAATTGGAAATTGCAAATGAATAAAACGCCTTTACTTCTATGCATTGAAACCATAATTTTTCAAGTTACGATGATTTTGAGTTGACTTTAGTTTGGAAAACCATGGAAGAAAATCAATGCCTTTGAAGTTTAAGTTCATTTCAATACTCTTATTTCTCGTGTTGTGTAATAGCCCAGACGTATATGATACCACCAACACCACTCTTCTATGAATTTTTGGCACGGGCCGTCCAGTTTATATGTCATGATTTGCACTCGGCGCATTGTGATGTTGCAAAGTCATTGATGACATTATTGACGTGTTGTATACTATTAGTGTCATCACTCTATTGTTATCCATATTTGGAAAGCCGAGTTCATTTGAAGTATTCATAATTGGAGAATGACTTGCAGGTGCAAATGGGAGCTCGAAGCAGAGCAGGAGCGAGAAAAAGAGCCGGAAGGCAATGTTGAAGCTCGGCATGAAACCCGTCACGGGTGTTAGCCGGGTCACCATCAAGAGAACCAAAAACGTAAACTTTTTTCTTACCCTATTCGTTACGTTGTTCAATTTGCATATTTGACGTTTTTACATTTTTTTCCTCAGATACTGTTTTTCATTTCCAAACCCGACGTCTTCAAGAGCCCGAACTCTGAGACCTACGTCATCTTCGGGGAAGCAAAGATCGAGGATCTGAGTTCGCAGCTGCAGACACAGGCGGCCCAGCAGTTCAGGATGCCCGACATGGGATCCGTGATGGCCAAACCCGACATCTCCGCTGCAGCTGCCGGTGCTCAAGCCGACGAAGAAGAGGAAGAGGTTGACGAGACTGGCGTTGAGGCCCGGGACATCGATTTGGTGATGACTCAGGCTGGCGTGTTGCGGAGCAAAGCTGTGAGTGCCCTCAAGACTCACAATGGAGACATTGTGAGTGCTATCATGGAACTCACTACTTAGGCTTAACACTTTATTTTACGAGCACGCTTTTCGTTGAGTATTTTTGAACCGGGTTTCCCGATTAGTTCGTCGTAGTTGATCTAGCTCGCCATTTTATTTTCTCGTAGTTTGAGATACTCTCGCGCAGTTATTTTACGTGATTATTTATTGATGTTTGCATAAGTTTTTTTTCACTTTCGTCTCCAATTTAGATTTCATTGCTTTTGCTAGTATGGTAAAAATTTTGTGTGATCTTTTGGTAAAGCAAGATGTCTCGATTTTGAGTCATTCGATAAGGACAATTTTCTGTAAAAGGTTTTAGTTGTAAGCACGAGATAATATCCCGAAAGATTAGTCTCTGGTCATTAACGCGTGTATACTCTTTTGTTGCCTAGAAAATTAGGGTTCGTAAATGGGACAACGACACGTGGACTTGGAATTTTGATTGCAAATACAATAATTTTCAATCCTACATTTATCATAGGTACAAAAGCGTAACTTTTTGTATTTGAATCTAATTAGGTGACCGACTCATTTGATCAACACATGACCTGTTTCAACCATAGTTGTTAAATCGGGATTCAAATCGTGAATCGAGAGATATTTTGTGAATCGTGAATCGGATTGGATCGGATGATTCAAACATATATGTAAAATAACTTTATAGGATAAATATACGAATAATTATGATGAAGAAAAATAATTTCTACTAAAATGAAGGTCCAAAATACTTAGAACAACTAAAATGAGTTTAAGCATGCTGCAAATATGATGACCACCACGGCACCACCGCGTAACTCTCGGTTGATAATTTAGGTTTAAGCCTCTACTATGTCAGTCTTCTCTTTATATAGAAACGGAAATCGCTTTGTCTTCTTCACA
>JAYMTK010005351.1:0-10296 GCA_036897405.1 Pelargonium myrrhifolium
ATGGTACTAGGATTGACTAAAGTGAGAGCCAAATTTTGAAATTTGAGCTCCTATATACCTACCTGAATCTCTCTCATTCCTCACTTCTCTCTCATTTTCCACACGTCACTTAAAACCCTAAGTTGTCTCTCTCTCCCTCTCTCAAAACATCCTTCTTCCACTTCCATTTTCAAAGAAAACAAGGCAAGACAAAGCTTACTAGCCAAGTGGAGTCTCCAACTAGCCAAGAATCACCATTTTTTTTCAAGGTGAAGTGTTTTACAAGGTAAAAAGAGGTATTTTTTGTTCCAAACTTCAAGCTTGAGGTAAAAAGTTCCAAATTTATGAGCTTAAGATTAGTATAGGGGGATTTCCTTGTTCTTTGTATGCTTATTCTTTGGATTTGAGGGTAGATCTAGGTAGTTGTGGATATTTAGGGTTGTTGTTTTTCAATTTCAAGCATGAGAGTTGTGGATATTTAGGGTTGCTTTAATTTTTTGCACTTAGTTCATCTGAAAAAACAAATCACCTCATTCAATTGGTGTTTTGTTTAAAACACTTCCTTCGTTTTGTGTGTGCATTTATATTATCCACTTATTATTGTATGAGTGTATTTTTAAGCTCTAGCCCTAAGAGGTTTACCTCCAAGGCTAAGGGTAGTAGCATTTTTTGTACTAATGAACCCCATTTTGACTTGTACGTAGTGCGCTACGATGCAAGTCGGGTCACCAGTGACCGAGATTTCTTACCACCTACCCCTCTCGTCGAGACAGACCTCTCACCTTGTGAGAATGTCTCACAAGTAGATGAGCATCATATAGATGTTGGCAGTGATAATGATGAGTTTGACCTATAGGCTTAGTGATGTAACCCTCATGTCGAGGCGACACTTGACTCTTTTTTTATATTTTATAGAGAGTTTTAGTGTCCTTTTAGCTTTTGTTAACTTTAGTATTTTAGGGTTTTTTATTTCGGTTGCTGTTGTTTTAACTCTTTGACCATTTTTAGGCATTTTGTAGGAGTGGTGTCCTTTCCAACTAGTTAAGTACATTGGAGACAATGTATAGTTCTTTGGGGGAGGATGCCCTTTGCTCTTTTTGTTCTCTTTTTAATTTTTATAGATTATGTTGTAGTTTTGCTAAAAATGTCTGCTTTTTCAAAAAAAAAATGTTTGTTTCATCTTGCCTTGCCGTGTGCTTGATAACTCGTGTTTTACACCAGTTATCTAACCCTAGTTCATGCTATCCTACCTCTAAATTCTCTTGGTTTGCCCATTTTTTCTTTAATCTATTGCTTGTTTTACTACTTCTTGCACAAATTATCTCTTTGGTGCTTGAATGGAAATATTATGTTATTTGTTAGTTATTTGATGTGTTAATGGGCTAATCTAGCTCATTGACTGTATTTGACGGTTGCCATATTTTAAGGATATTATATCAGGTTGGAGTGATCTCACATACACATGAAGGGAAGCTTACATGAAGAAAATCATCAAAAGAACAAGATGTGCAGAGGAAGGCAGTGATGTCGTGACAATGCAAGATGTCGCGGCAATGGACAGATTCCAGAACCTCTAGAAAATGGCAAGATGTTGTGGCAATATGAAATGCCGCAACAATTGATAAGTCAAAGTCAACTCGGACATTAAGTGAAAAATGTCACGGCAATTCCACGATGTCGCGACAACTATGGGAATTCGAAAGTATAAATAAGACCTATTCTAGGTCTGATTTCCCAACTCCCTCTTTGACATTTTCTCCTATGTTTTGCATGACTTCATCCCCTTGAGTGACCTGAGCTTAGGAGGGACGAATACAAGTAGTTTTTGAAGGTTTAGTTATGGGGTAATTACACATGAACCCCATGTACTTTACACGTTTTGCACATGAATACCCTAAAGTTTTATTTTAACTTTTGACTACCTTGTACTATGTCGGGGGCCTTTCTGTCACGGAATATTCTATTTGTAACATAATATTCTCTTTTTTGATCATGTGTCATGCACATGACCTAAACTTTTTTAGAAATGCCCATTTTACCCTTCTTCTTCAACATTCAAGAACACTTATTCAAACATTTAAGTGTTCTTGAATCTTGAAGAAGAAGGGCAAAATGGTCATTTCTGACAAATTTTAGGTCATGTGCATGACACATGATCAAAAAGGGTATATTTTGTTAAAAATGAAATATTCCGTGAATGAGAGGTCGGTTGGCATAGTACAGAGTAGTAAAAAGTTAAAATAAAAGGGGAAATTACATAAGGGTGCCCTCATTTGAAATCCATTTGCACAAATATGCCCTCAAGCTGTCAAACGTACTTTATGTACTTTATGTGCCCTCATTTCAAGAACACTGTTCACTCTTTTCTCCAAATCTCCATTTCCATGTTCTCCAACTCCTCCATCTCCACTTCATCTCTATCTCCTCCAAATTTTCCATCTCCATCTTGTTCAAATCATTCACAATCAACAAAAAAGATGCATACCCACAAGCACCACCATCACCTCTCTCCTCCAAATCCTCCATCTCTTCTCCATCTTGTCTCTGATCCGAAAAATCGTCGTCGTCGCTCCCGCAACCATCGTCGGAAGCCCTAGCCCACCATTACTCTTCTCCAAAATACGCAAATCTTATCTCTATAAAGTAAGTTTCTTCAAAATACCCAATTTTTGTTAGGATTTCACTTTGATTTTTGAGAAATTGATGTCAATTTGATTATATGAAGATTGATTATTTTTAATGTTTTAGTTTGATTTTTGTGAAATTTGATGTCAATCTAGTTAAAATGATATTAATTAAAAAAATATTGATTGTTCCGACGAAATTTTGGTCTCTTGAGGGCACTCTAGTGCAAATGTGTTTCAAATGAGAGTACTCTAGTGCAAATGAGTTTCAAATGAGGGTACCCTTCTGTAATTACCCTAACGGTAAAGTTGGTATTTTATAAAGTTATACAAGCATGTGCATGGCACATGATGAGAGAGAGTGCATTTCCGTTCATTTTAACTGACGAATCACATATTGGATAGTTTAGGATACCCTAAAGTACGTTTGGCAACTAGAGGGCACCTTTGTGCAAATGGGTTTCAAATGAGGACACCCCTCTGTAATCTCCCCAAAATAAAACTTTAGGGCATTCATGTGCAAAACGTATAAAGTACAGGGGGGTTCATGTGCATTTACCCCAAAAATCAATGTTACATATTGCCTCAAAATCTGGGAACACAAAGAAATTTGTCTTCCACTAAAATGGTATAACACGAAAATATCTTCACAAATATAACAAACAAAAATGATATTGAATCTAAAAGTTGTATGAGAGGGGATATATCTAGTCCAACGATGAGTTGCTTCTTATAGAGTCCAACGATGTAAGTTTATGGTATCAATCTATTATATTAGTTAATTTATTTCATATTTTGTCTTCTTTTTTTTTTCTTTTTTTGAATAAAGGCGCTCATGGCACCAATTCATTAATAGAGTAACAACTGGGTACAAGATCGAATTTAAATACAATAAATCTTATCTACCTCAAGTTTGATTAAGGCCAACACTAGTATTGTCATCACAGACCTATGTTGTTGGGAAAACTAACCCACCCCCTAAACTGGTCCATACTAACTAAACGTCCCTCTCTGGATGAGTGGCTATGCATGGTACCTCCTGGATCTGCAGACTCCGGATCCAGCCCCAAAATCGAACCTGACCCAAAGCGGATCACTCCCTACCCCGGTTCTTGAGTCATGAAAGCGCCTCACGAATTGTCATTGGTGACATAACCATCCCCCCTTGACAATTCCAGTGACGGAAGTCTGTCCTTTCCCTGCTTGTCCATGCTAACAAAACTTTTTCGAAACAGAATCTGATCGGTGTCAATTTTCTGGGGGGCATGCTACTCCCATCAAACGGTATCATCATCAATAGAAATAATAATCCAAGCACCATGATTTCACAATCTCGTCCTCCCGCTCACATGAACACCCCTCCCCACATCAATACCACGACAACACACTATTACCTGCAGACTGGCAGCGCGTTGTTACTAGCAGACCGATGATCTTCCAAGCACGTCGTTGCTTTCATATCAACACTACCTCTCACGGCCTACACGTTCAATCCAATTTGCGATGTTGTACACGGAACCTCCAGACACCAGCTTGCACATAGAACACTAATGGCGACGGTGACACAAGAGTTGCAGCGGCGACGACACAATGAAGAAGAAACCTTCAACCCTAACTTCCTTTTACCCTCCCTACCCCACAAAGCAGAGATCAACACCCAACACCCTCAATCCCTAACCACCACTTTCCCCACTACCAGATTTCCATTTACTTCCCTATACCTATACGCTTAAATGCAGAACACTATTTTATTTTCATATCTTGTCTTTTTTAGTGATTCCTAATTATTTTAGATATTTATAAGAACTGGTAATTTACGTTTTTATAAAATTAATTATTAATGTCAACTCGTAAATATTAATTCTTTTATTCAAAATCACAAAAAAAAATAATAAAGTTTTTTAATCTCCAAATTTTAAAAAGTCCGAAATCAAAAATTTACTTCAGGTCACACAAGACGTTGGGGCGCCCTTGAGAAACACTTGCGAGCATATAGAGGCAAAATCGATTCCAATCAGAGGTGAGCCAAAAGTTTGATTTTCTAGGTGAGCCAAAAGTTTGATGAAAGGATTTTGTTCTTGGAAACAATTTCTTAAAATATTTGCGCTACGTTTCGAGTGGGTACATTTGATTATCCATGTGCCAAGCTGACTTGGACCAGTTTGATGAACTGGTGCAAGATTGACTGAATCACAGTCCATGAGTTGCTTATTGGGATGGTTAAAAGGAACCCTGAAGACTGTATGTGAGTCCATACATCTTGCTAAGCTTCAAGACCAGATGTTGCAAGAAATGGTCAAGAACCTCAAAATATACACACACTTTTAAAATGCCAAGAGCCCAACTATTCCCTTTCATTCAACCTAAACCATATCAACTTCATACTCAAGAACTCAAACAAATCTTCTAGTTGCTCTAGTGTAAGATCTGTGAACCAAAACTCCAAGATTTTACCTCTTAAACCTACCCATATGTACCCACTACAAACAATCAAACAAAGAAGCTGAGAGAGACAGAGGCTAAGGGCCAATATTGTTATTATGACCAAGCTTAATCAAGATCCCACAATTGTAGGAAATTCATAGCCTATATACCTTGGTGATCAAACTCAACCTAGAGTCCTTAAGGGAGGTGGAAATGGAAATTGAGGGCTTTTATATAGGGTTGATGAAGAAGCACATCAAGTATATGAATGAGATTGTCAGCTTCTCATTCAATGAGTTGAAGTGGTAATAGAGATAATTAATGGTAGTAGAAGAAATTGAGGGTTAGACCTAGCTCCAATCCTTTTGCATCTCCTATGGTTCTATATTTATTTTAAGCAGCTCAACTCCATCACCACACCAGTTCTAGCATCACCTGATTCTTTAATGGTCTTCACCATTTAGTGTAATGCATCCAATGAAGGAATAAGGGCAGTTCTTTGTCAACAGGATCATTATTATGTGGCTCATCTTAACAAAACTATACATGGGAATTAAATTCAAATTCATGTCAATGGTCTTCATATCTGTTGGGAAAAGCCTTTATAATTAGGTAAGATCATCAAGACCTTAAGCATTAGATTTACCAACATGTGCATACTAAGCTCCAACAGTGGTGCCTTATTCAAATGGTCCACCTCCAGAAAATGATCATTCAAGTTCTTCAAGACCCCAAGTAGCTTTTAAAAGGGAAAGAGAAATTGGTGATGTATTGAGATAATAGTTATTGCTGATCTTTCATGCCTCTTCATGGGGAGGCCATTAAGGGGCTCAGGATACCTACCAAAGGGTATCTTTCGTTTTTTAATAGAAGGGAGTGCACAATGATGTGCAATCATATGAGCATGTGTTATACCAAACTCAAAAAAATACTAATAAACTAACCTATTATAGAAATGTTATTGGTAATTCATGTTATAATTAACTTTCTAAAAAAAGTAGTCATTTTGAACAAAAATACAAGACAAACATAACACTCATTTTAGGACGAAAAGAGTATATTATATCAACAATCATGTAGTTCCAAAGAAAATAAGGACAGTTGATGAGAAGTGAAATAGGGGTCAGTTGGGTGTTTTAATGATTATTCTCATTGATAATTTGAGTAAATGTCTGGTTCCCTCTACCAGTTAATCTGACATTATTGATTCACTATGATACATACTAATGTACAGAACAAAAACCAAAAAAAAAAAAAGCCAAAATCAATCGAGGAAAGTTGGCTATCACAGAGAATGTTCAAGCATGGGATCAAATTTTATGAATTGAAGTTATGGATAATATATAAATATAGATTCACCATTAGAGATGATGATGGTTGTCATTTAGATCAAATTTACATTCTTACACAATGTTGGATTCCCAAAATAGTCAAAAGTCAGGTACCTAACCTGGCAGGAGTGTTCTTAAACCTATTTAGAAATCCCAATCAAAGGATTCTTCCTACCCATATACATCAAAAAACCTTGATAAAAGGAAACCTGCGTACATTCATGACCTGCCCTGGAACACAATTTGTCAACGGAGTTTGCGCTTGCATTTTCGAATAGCATTGCCTCTTTCAGTGTCATCATCATCTCCAACTTCAGGAGAGTCTTCTACAATTGACTCATCCTGTATAACCAGGCCACGGTTCCTAGAAAGCTTCCTTATTGGTGTTGTGGGTATTGCTTGAGACCTGTTTAACACTGGCTCTTCTTCACATGACATATTGTTTGATGGCTCCCTATGTGGCATCAATTCATCACCATCTGGCACTACGTCCTTCATCAACTGTGCACACACCATATACCAGTGTTAGTATTTTGGAGAAGAGTTCATTGTAAAGAGGTGGAAAGATCATTTATTCTAGTAATACCAACCAGAGCAAAATAGGCAAGTATTTTGATTTACTCTATTTTAATCAATTAAGCATATTAACAAACAAACCAGCAATCCATAACTATAGATAACAAAAAGAACCTAGCTTTTTTACAGACGATAAAAATTCTACAGATAAATGATAGTTGGTCACTTGCTCTTGCCCCTCCAATTATAGATCCCACCTATCAGAACTTCAACTTTCATAACTAAAAATGCTTGATGTAAGAAAGGCTTTCCTACAGTTTCAATACATACATTAATTCCCAGACATAGGACCCAAAAGTTATCAGTACCTATACATAAAATCTTATTTAAAATTATATGAAATTGACTAGCAAAGTAGCGATACATGAAACTAGGCAACATAGCTCTGTTGCTATGAATCAACTTTTATCCAAACTGCTACTTGTATGTTCAGTGTCATTGATTAGTTTATCTGCTCCAGCAACTTAACGAAATATTAATGTGTACTAAAATACAAGAATAAATAACTAGATGGTATGTTCTAAATTTGAACCTATCTGGCCAAAATGTTATAAAGAAAACTCTATTCCCAATTTGAGTCTTGGACATGAGTTATTACATGTGTAAAATGGGAAATAAAATCTGAAGACAATGGTAAACCTATTCAATACCTTCCAATCCTGAAAATCAAGTCTGAAGACAAAATGATTGTAAGTAACCTCGCCTGATGTAACTGAGTTCGCAGCAGGTGCATTTCTTGGTACTGAAATTAACCAAAGGTAAGTCACATGCAATAATCAACACTGTAAATGCTAAACACTGCAAATAATAGTTAGGAAATTTATCATACAAACAAAATGAGCGCCCTTGTCATCCACAACTATTTGTGCCCTCCCATCTTTAACTAAGAACGACAATGCAAATAAATTCTCCACTGTTTGTGCAAAAGAGTTCCTATTCAACATCAAACATTCAAGTTTGACACGCCTTTTTTTCTTCAAAACATCGAACATTGTCACCATATTTTTATCTGTGTCAGTTTTCTCTTCTGCCCCACTATCATCAACCTGCACATCAACCAAACTTGAATTAATATAAATCCGGAGGAGCTCATATTACAATCACAAGCTAATTGATCAATTTGGTAACCTCAAGAAAGCTTAAACCACTTGTGCTTTACCAGTTCAAAAGTTACAGGTAAAGAACAGTCTGTGTTGCTTACCATAAAAGATATTCTTCAATACATAGTAGGCTCATAATTTTTAAATAAATCACTAATAAACTCACCCAGAAAAGAACTTCCAAGAACACTTTTTATTTTGTGACTGATAGGAACATATAACATATAGATTTAATCAGAGATAATATAATAGGCAATTTTACCTCTTCAGGTTGAGATCTCTCAGTTGGCCTTGTCCGCTTTCTTTGAACAGCAGTTTTTCTTTGCTTTATCTGAGTATCCATGGGGCCAAGCCTGGGATAAAAAGGCACAGCATGAAATAAAACTCAAAATCAGAAGAAAAGGAATAAAAAAGGCAATACTTGACAAGAAGAAACAAAATACTATTATCATGGCTCAATTTCAAAAATAAAAGTTATTAGAAACCCACATTGTGCAGCAACCAGGACACTTTCTGAAAATGGGCGACACAGATAGCCCAATATCTTTCCAGAGAACTCTAACTTGCTCATTCTCTGTATTGGAACCTAATCTATATTGCCCGAAACCCTTAAGCAAGCCATTGATAAAATCTGCTGGGGTAATCCCCTCGTTAGACTGTGACTTCACAGATGTCCTCAAGGTATTAGCAAGATCCAACAGGGCCTCTGCATCCGCAACCTGTTCTCTAGGTCTCTGAACTGGGAACAGAAACAGTAATACAGAGTCACAAACATTCTCCTATAAATATAGGCAAATATGAACACTAATCTAAGGTCTTGAAAGTACAAGAAACTCATCAAAGGGTACAGAAACAGTTGTTCAACCAACATACTAAGGTTGAAATATAAATTTGAACATCAAGAATAAACAAGTCTCTAGGATTCCATTCCACTTCCCAAAACAAGTAGTAGAAAGGCATGTGTGGAATTTCATTGAAATATCTTATAAAACTAAGAAAAAGCTTTTCAAAATGAAGTAGATAACTAGAAAACCCAACAACTGACAAAATTGTTGAAAGAAATACAAAAACACATGATACGCTTCAGTTTTCTGAACGAGAGCAAGTATATTTGGATAAATTGATTGTTTATACCACCACAAAAATCAAAATTGATCAGGAGTTACCATTCTTGTGCAAATTCTCCACTTCATTAAAGATGGAATTGAACTTCTCAGAATCCACCTTCACTAAATCATCTCTCTCTTCTGCGAAAACGAAAGAGAGGAAATCAAATCGAAATATCTTTAAATAACTGAGAAACAAATACAAAAACAAAACAAAAATACCTCTGATGGTGTTCATGAGAGCAAGGTAGCGCGAGCGTATGGCTCTCTTCTCGTTGGGTCTTTGGTCCCTCTCGCCAGCTGACTCGGCGCCATCATCTGGTTCAACTCGGGTCGTGTCGAGATGCTCGCGCTTCACCCTGATTTGCTCGGCGCGGTCAACTTGGCTGCTCCTACGGGCGGCGCCGGCACTGGAAACCGGCTCGCGCTTCACTCGTCTGGCCATAGCTCCGATTGATTTCTCCCCCAAATCGGAAACCCTAAATCTCCACAGTGAGGGATCGTGAGAAATGGAAATAATAGAATATTCCACTTTTGAAATTTGAATGAATAGTTTTATACTGAGCGTGAAATGAACGTTCAACTGCAAAGCAAAGCAGTGTTTTTACAGTATCAGTTATTTAGGTTTTCAGAAATGGAGGGCCATTTTCCCGCTTTGTTAAATATGTGCCAAATTTTACTTTCTAGTTTTTACCTCTCCCGTCATTTCATTTATATCTTTTAGGTCTTGTTTGGTAACATTTCTGAAAAGTAAAAGTTACTTACAGCTTGTTTGTTTATTCTACTTCATACCGGTAAGTCACGAGAAGTAGGTGGTGAAAACTGAAAGGAGCTGTAAGTCGATGCTTTGAAAAGTTAGTTATGTTTGATAAATGACTTATTGTAAGTCACATAAAGTTAAGTGTATTACAATTGTTTGTTTGGTAAAAATTGACTATAAGTATGTATAAATTGTGCAAATGATCAATTGATGATATGCAATATTGTAATGAATATTTTCAATATAGAAACGGTTAATCATTTCTAGAAAACGATTAACCATAATAATAATAATAATAATAAGTTAACAAATTCACTCACAAATAATAATAATAATAATATTATTATTATTATTATTATTATTATTATTATTATTATTATTAGTATTAGTAGTAAA
>JAYMTK010005352.1:0-10296 GCA_036897405.1 Pelargonium myrrhifolium
TTTGGCTAAAAGTTGGGGTGACTGTGAGGGGACATGTGAGGCTGGTGGGGTAGGTGAGCCAGTTATTGACCTAGTAAATGAACACCATGGATATAATGAGGTGAATGTTGAGGCTGAGAGTAAGCAACCCTAACTTTTAGAGATTGTACAAGAAGATGAGATTCTGATCATTGATGGTGAAGAAGCAAATGTTGAGGCTGAGAATGAAATAGAAGTTTTGCATGTTGAGGAAAAGGGTGTGCAGAGATTAGAGGGTGTGCAGAGATTAGATGGTGGGAAAAAAGATGTGAATGATGATGATGACTCAAATGGGAGGGATTCAGATGAAAATAAGGCTGACATTGAAGAGGATGAGTACATAAGTAAGTCTGATGCAAAAAAAAAACAGCAGTGAGGATGAGGGGAATCAAGAAGTTAAGGGTAAAGTGAAGAAATTGACAGAGAAAAGAAAGGTTATCCTAGAGCTTCTAGCTAATCTGCCAAATGTTGGTGATATTGATGAAGAAGAAGAGGAAATAGATCAGGAAGAAGAAGAGGGACAAGAGGAAGAAGAAGAAGAAGGAGGAGGTGCTACAAATGAATCTGTAGAATCAAGTGATGTAAGGGAAGAAGAATAAGAAATGTTGTTGAACTTGAAAAGGAGGAAGGGGGTCACTGTTGAGAGTGAATACCATGACTCAGATAATGTTGTGTCTGTTGAGAGTGATGGGAGGGACTCAAAAGTAGATAATACACATAGAAGACCTGATGACAAGGTAAACTTGTACAACCCTGATGGACCTTTAAGAGGTTTCTTTTTGAAACAAGAATTCCAGAATGTCAAAGTTTTAAGAAAGGCAGTGGTAAGGTATTCAATCATCAAGAGGCACAAGTTGGAGTATTTGAAGAATGACCTCCTTAGAGTGCAAGTGAAATGTGAGGACCCTGATTGTCCTTGGAAGTTGTTTGCTTCTCCAGATAGGGAGGGTGGGAGATTCATAATGAAATCAGTCATACATACACAAACACACTTGTGATAAGGTAATTGAGAATAAGTGGGTGACTTGCAGAGTGATTATTGAGTACCTCAAGGGCATAATATTTGCAGTTTCTACAATAAAGAGAAAAGATATGGTTGCTCTTATTTGGAAGATGTTGAAGGCCAGAGTCAATGAAGGGTAGTGTAAGAACTAGGAAGGCCAAGTATTGGATCTTCAAGGAGTTATTTGATGAGTGGAAGTAAGAATATGTTGATGTGTGGAGATATGCAAAGGAATTGAAAGTCTCCAATCCTGGGACCACAATGGAATTACAAAACTTCTTTCCACATCCAGGAGTGAGCCACATTTCAAAAGAATGTACATATGCTTCAAAAGGCATTGAAGAAAGGGTTCCTAGAAGGATGTAGGCCATTCAAAGGCTTGGATGGTTGTTTCTTGAAGGGAATGTACAAAGGAGAATTGCTTGCTGTTGTTGGTAGAGATGGAAACAACCAAATGTTTCCAATTGCATGGGCTTTAGTAGAAGGAGAGTCAACTTCATCTTGGTCATGGTTCATAGACCTTCTTAGCAAAGACTCAAACTTGAAGGTGGGAAAGGATGGACCATAATGAGTGATCAACAAAAGGTAAGTATTATGTTTGAATTTGTAGTACCATTTCAATTAGTAAAGTTAACTATTTAATGATTACTAATGGACCTTTCATTGTTGTTTGTAGGGTCTGGTGGATGTTATTCAAGACATTCTGCTTGAAGCACAACAAAGAATGTGTGTAAAACACCTTTACGCAAACTGGAAGAAAACTTATAAAGGTGAAGACTTGAAGCTAAAGTATTGGGGAGCAGTGAAGTCTACCAACTTATGTAAGATGTGGGAAAACTTGTCTGATCTTGTTGAGCTTTGTCCTGAAGGATTTGTGAGCTTGAAAGAGTAGTTGTACCAAGGTATTTATGTCGTGCTTTCTTTCCATTTGACACTTGTTGTGATATAGTAGACAATAACATATACGAGACATTCAATTCAGTAATTGTGGAATGTAGAGATTAGCTTGTAATTACCATGTTAGAGGACATTAGGATATATGTAATGAAAAGGCTTCGTGATAAAAGAGGGGCTGTTAAGAAGTGAAAGCATCCTTACGCTCCAAGAGTTCATGTTGAGTTACAAAAAAAAAAAAAGAAATGAGTGGTGATTGGAGCCTACAATGGGATGGGGAGGGTGGATATGAGGTAAGCATTGAAGAGGAAAAGCATGTGGTCATACTAAGGAAGAAAACATGCACATAAAGAAGATGGTAGCTACAAGGGTTCTCATGTGTTCATGCATGTTCTGCTATATTACATGAGAATAAGGACTTTAGGGACTATATGTCAAATTGATATAAAGTACCAAAATACAATCTAGCCTATGCATATATGCTCCAACCTGTAAGAGGTTTGCAAGATTGGCCTACTCCCTTGATAATGCCATTACTGCCACCTGCAGATAGGAAAATGCCAGGTAGACCTAAAAAACAAGAGAAAGAGAAAAGAATGTGAGAGGCTCCCAAACAAAGCAACCAAAGTCTTACGCAAAGGGAGGGTCATGGTGTACACACTATGTAAACAAAAGGACCATAAGAAGAGAACTTGTTCTATGAATCCAGATAAGGTAACTACATTTCATGCTATTTCAATTGCTTGAATGAAATTCATTTGAATCTAACTGAAACTCTATTTAATTGCATGGTTTGGTAGGGTAAAAAAAAAGAATAACCAGCCAAATGAGCCTCAGCAACAAGTTCCTACTCCTGCTACTGCACCTGCAATGTGTAATTGCATGGCTTGCTTATTTTTGCCAATGAGTATATTGTTCATTATGCTTCCTTCATTGTGCAGCTTGGAAGACCATCTCAACAAGTGCTGCTACAACAACAGAAGGGAACAAGGAAGGGCGAGAAAAAAGTTTAGGATGAATTAGTTGTTAGTTTGTTTTTGCATATCATGTTTTGGATTGTAGCATTTTGGGTTTTGGCATGTGTGGTCTGTGTTTAGGATTGGAACCTTCATTTTTGTATTAGGTTGGATGTTGTTGCCAAACTTTGGAAGTTTTTGTGAAGTTGGCCTTTGTTTTTGATGTTAACAACATGTTTTCAATGTCATTGGATGTTATTGGCAAGTTAATATTGGCCTCTGCTTTTTTATGTTAAGTTGGCCTCTATTGTTGTTGCCAAAATTATTCATGTTCTTGTCATTTTGCTATTGAGGTTTGGATGATTTTTTGAATAGTTAAGTCACATGATAGGTTTGTACTTACTGAGCTTATCTTCAAGCATATCATAAATAAACAAATACACTAAAGACACTCATTTCCATTGAATACATAAACATTAAGTCATGGATTTGCATATAACCATTAAGCCAGATATACAAAAACATACCAAAATGTAACAGTTACAAGCTTCAAATCTAATCTTGAAGACAAACTTGTTTGTTTACATCTACCATTTTCGTACCAATCACAAATCTCACAACCAAATACAAAAATACAGTTGCTACAACAAATATAAATTGCTTCTTCCAAGTCCATTTTTTCGATTGTAGAATGACCTTTGTTTCATGGAACTCTGAAATTGGACTAACAGCCCATACACCAACACCATCACGCAATGCCTCGCTTTCTGCCCTCAACCTTCGATTTTCTTCATGAATCTCATAAAAATATTGGCATACCTGAGATTATGTGATTTTGGGTCATGTCATGTCTAGAAATCGCATACATCTCATGCAACAATAGAATCTTCGACCAGGGTTCTTGGTAGTCCATGCATGATGTGATTCTCAGAGCTTGAAATCCACACTTGCACCAGAATTCCCTTTCAAAATGCTTCAAGCAGCTCTCTCTGTTGAATCGCCCCATCATTTTTCGTTCAGACGAGAGAGAAGAGGAAGAACTTGTGTGCCCTAGATCAAAGTCACATGCGCCTCACGTGGCTTCATTAATCCAACTCACCAAATGGGCACAAGTTTGGGCATCTGACGTGGATTTGACAAAACTCAAACATTGTCCACGTCAGACTCGGTTAGCGGCCCCGTTAGTGGAATTAACAGAATGGACTTCGCGGGAACAATAATTGGCGAACTTCTACTGTGCTGGAATGAAGTGAAGTTCAAGGACCCCCGGGAGACTTATTTCTATTAGAATTAGGAAAGATGTTAGTGAAATTAGGAAATATTGTATTTAGGAAAGTTTAGTTTAATTTTCTAGTCTAGTTTTATTTCTTATTTCTAGTTATCTATTGTATAAAGGAGTCTTTGGCCGAGAATGGGGTTTTGGGAGGTTGGGTATGATTTGTGTTGGGAGAGATAGGTTTGGCCGAGATAATGGTGTCCCTCTCTCTCTCTCTCTCTGGGTAGAGAAAGCCATATTTGGGCAGATCAAAGCTCAACGATCTGCTCGTGCTCACCGTCGATTTGCTCGATTTTCCCTCCACATCGTTGGTTTTTCTAAACACGCCGTCCATCTTCTTGTGTTCCGCCAGAGATAGGAGACGCCGTGTTCCAAAGATAGGAGACGTAGCGCCGCGCCATTCTCGTGTTCTGCCGGAGATGGGGTTTTCGACGGGTGGCTCACCGGGAAGGAAGTGGAGGCCGAGATGAGGAATTTTTCTTTACTCGAGGTCGTCTCCATCTTCGATCATTGGCTCTCTATCAAAATTGGTTTTGTTTTTCAATTTTTCGGCGAGTTTTGATAATTTTCGGCCATAATCTGAACTTTCCAACAAAAAAAGTACAGCTTCCGACGAGAATGGTTGAAAAAAATCGCCGGCAACTTCAAACATTTAAGTGTTCTTGAATGGTTAAGAAGAAGGGTAAAATGAGCATTTCAATAAAAAGTTAGATCATGTGCATGACACATGATGAAAAAATAGAATATTACGTTAAGTTAACTAATGGAATGACTCCTGTGATAGTACATAATACTCTAAAATTACAAAAAAAAAAAAAAAACAGAATATCTAGATGTAAAATGTGTCAAGCACATGGCGCCATGTGCAATTACCCAAAATACCCAAAATACAACCATGTCATATCTAATAAATCTTTGCTATATAATATAGTTACCTATTGGCATACCTAGTACGCAAATAATTCTACTGGCTATTAGTATATGTCAATGTCCAATATTGAAAATGACATAGAATGTACGTGAAAGTTTCATCGAGTGTTATATAGCTAGTTGATATCAATGTGCAATCATTTGACCAGCTTAATTTGCCTACTCATCAGTCATCTCTACTTGGCCACCACGGCTTTCCAATCTTATTGACTTTTGCAATAACATCTTGTATTCCATATCTTCCAAAATATACTTTTCTTTACAAGACTATTTTATTTGTCTTAAAATTATTATCAAATCCTAGGTTTAGAAAATCAAGAAGTGAGAACACGACTACAAAATATACCACTTAATTAATGCGTCTCACGCAAGAAACTAAGGAACATCGAATATATTGCTGGAGCTTGCAAAATGCACTCGTACCATGCAACCCAACTTTAAGAATATCGAGTTTGGATTTAATTTTTTAAAACCTAAAAAAATTGGATCGGATAGAGTATACCCGCAAAAACAATATGTTTTGTGCATAAAATCTGAAATTGGATCCTAACCCGAGCTATCCGAAAACCCCATAGGGTCAAATTAAGATTTTGGTGTTCTTTATTCGATCTCTATCCGTTCCTACTTTTTGCCACCTCTAGATATTGTTTCGGTTAAAAAAAATTAAGAATTACATTAAAACATTAAATTTATTATGTTATTTCACATGCAGATGCAATTACTGCAAATAGAATTAACCAAATTATCTGTTTTGATTGTTATTTTTCTTTTGTTCTGTTTGAATGAGTTATGAAATCATTGACATTGGCTGTTCATTCCATTTTCAATCCTTATAAAATTATTAAACGGATATCACATATAATAGGTGTTCGTTTTTTCATACATATTTTCAAAGATAACAAAATAATTATAAAAAATAATGGTTCTATGACGTAATGATATACGGTATCATCATGCATCTTGAACCCCAGCCGTTGATATTGTTTTATCAAAGGTAGAGGCGTTGAATGTAGAAGTGGTCAATGTTGGAAAAGAAGAAGAAAAAAGTTGAAAGCCTTTTTTATATTGAAGAACTCAATTTAATTATTTTTGTGTTTTCTCTTTCTTTTCTTAAAAACTAAAATAAATAATTTCATTTCTGGGACTGGGACTGGGACTGTTTCTGGTTGGGTTGTGGGTCTTGTCCTCTGTTTTTGTCACTATCTTCCAGCAACACGTCTCTCTATCCCTCTCTCATACACAACTCTCACGCATTAAAATTCTCTTATTTTTTCTCTTTTTGGCTCTGTATATAATATATTGAGAGAGTGTTGGTTGTGTTGTGCTTTATAATATTATGCTAATTGTGGTTAATGGCTCTTTATTGGAGCAGTTGCAGTTTCTTCCAGTTTTTGCTGTTGTGATCTTCTAGTATGGACACGTCACTCTCTCAGTTTGGGGAGAGCTGCTTCTTGAATGTCATCTATGTGATTCTTGCCTTCTTCTCTGCCCTCTTCTTGGGTGCTTTGAAAGGTCTCTCCTTTTTCCATTTTTTTGCACTTTTTATGTTTATGGAGCTGATTTTGTTTTTGTTTTTTAATTCCCATGTGAATTTTGATGGTGGGTTTTTGAGATTTTTGTTTTGTTCCTGTTGGTCTTTCAAACTATGCAGGTTTGCTTGTGGGTCCTATTGCTGGGCTGATTCTGGCAATAGGGAATGTTGGGGTGATTCTTGGGTTGTGCCCTGCACATGTTGCCTGGACTGTCTACACCCTTATTAAGTTAGTGCTCCTTAATTGTTTTTCAATAATTGCTCCTTAATTGTGTCTTGAATGTTTGATTAGAGTAGAGAAAGGTGGGTTGGGTCTCATGTTTTGTTACCTGATATGCCCAATTTTTTTTGTAGGTCTAATAGATTTGATGAGCCACTTAAACTTGCCCTCCTCCTTGCTTTGCCTGCATTGTTTGCTATATGGTTGGGTTTGAGCATAGCAGGGAGTGTTATTGTGGCATTGGGCTATGGTTTCTTCACTCCATGGGTCTCTACTTTCGAGGCTTTTAGGCAGGAGGATATGTCAAAGAAGTTCTTGCACTGTATTGTGGTAATTTGATAGCGTTAATTTTGACGTTTAGTTTGGTATCCTTTGTCTCGGTTAGCAAATGCACCTTTTGTTCATATTTACTTCCATTTTTGAACAACTAGGATGGAACATGGGGAACTATCAGAGGGAGCTGCACGGTAGTTAGGGATTTTGCAGATATTTGTTTTCATTCATATCCGCTCTACTTGAAGGAATTACGGGAACCACCTAGTTCAGGCGAGCTTAAACCTCTTAGGTATTCATAACGCTACTTCCATTGTTTCTTCATATTATGTCTGCCAGAGACAAAAGTTTCCTAGAAGAATCAGATTTATGTTACTAAAATTTCCATTTTTTTTGTTTTGTTTAAAGCTCATCCTTTGAAGCTGTATTGTAGGTTGATTCATGTGCCTGCCTGTATCATAGTTGGGCTGATGGGTCTGATAGTGGAGATTCCTCTTTACACTGCAATTGCTATAGTAAAGAGTCCATATATGTTGTTCAAGGGGTGGTTTCGGTTGATGCACGATCTAATTGGCCTTGAAGGTCCATTTACTGAAACAGCCTGCATACCTGTTGCTGGTTTGACAATCATTCTGTGGCCAATAGCTGTTGTTGGGAGCATCTTAATTGCTGTGTTTTCCAGCTTCTTTATTGGACTATATGGTTCGGTTATAGTATATCAGGTGCGCTCACTATTTCACCCCAACCATTATATCTTGGACTTGCATTGCATTGCATTCTTCTTCATTTTCTTATGGATGCATACAGGAAAGATCTTTCTGGAGAGGTGTAGCTTTTGTGATTGCTATGGTTGCCGAGTTTGACGAGTACACGAATGATTGGCTTTATCTTCGAGAGGGAACCATCCTTCCAAAGTAATACTCATCCCAATCGTTTTTCTTCTTGATGTGTGTGTCCTTTTGTATTCTCCAATCTTTAACTGTAGAAATCACGTTGCTGACAGTCAGGCCCCAGTATCGGAAGGAAAAAGTTTCCCGTTCATCTGAGCTCTCAGTTGGAAGCAAGTTCAATTCTGGTTCGGAAGAAGCGCCTGCAATGCTCATGCCTAGCTTAGCTCATTCCAAATCAGTTAGGGAGGCCATACAAGAAGTGAAGATGGTGCAGGTATGTGTTTCATATTCCATAAAGAACTACTAATTAACATTAGATTAAGTGGAGATACCTTATTTTTGAAATCAAGCTAATTTCCAACTTCACATCACGTGAATTAGTTGATGCTTATTTGCAGTTTGTGCACATAATCAATAAAATGCCATTAGAATGTGATAATAACTCTTGGCTGAAGATAAAATGATAATATCTCTATGAGAAAGAGAATTCAACATCATTTAAATACCTCCAAGAGAACCAACACTCGTCAGACCAAATGGTTTAAGGCTCTTGGATCCCCTCAGGGGTCTCAGGTTTGAGTCCCATCATGAAGTGTTGGTATCGTTGATAAAAAAAATACGTCCAAGAGAGGGTGTTCATCTATTAACCAATTTGAAATATGCAAGAACAGAGCAATCTTCTCTAGCTATGAACTGTGAATATGGTAGAACCTTTAAGTCACAAGTAAAGAAACATACAGTCCTTGTTAGTTTTTATTTTACTAGAAATGTTGGAGTAAACACGTCCTTGTATCCTGTTTCCGTATGATGATGATAGGTTTTGTTTTGGTTGTAATGAAACAGATATGGGGACATATGATGAAGTCTTGTGAAATAAAAGGAAAGTACTTGTTGGATAATAATGTAATAACAAGTCGTGATCTCCACGAGTGGTTGAAGGCAAAGAGCGGCAGTGAAGCAACGATTATAGGTGTTGGCCTGCCCTGTTATTCGTTTCTACACAGTCTACTGCATTCCATCAAAGTTGGTTCTGGTGGTATTTTGCTTCTAGATGACGTTGAAGTAACGCCCTTCAATAGGCCGCAGGACAGATTGTTGGACTGGTTCTTCAATCCGGTGATGGTGCTAAAAGAACAGATCAAGGCCATAAACTTGGAAGAGAGTGAAGTGAAGTTCTTGGAGCAAGTAGTTCTATTTGGAAGCAATGCTCAACGTATGGAAGCGTGGACAAATCGTGGTTCGGCACCCCAAGACGCCCTCAGAGCAGCTCAAATTCAGGGTATCAGCAGAAGGTATACAGTAACTTATAAGAACAAAAGTCGATAGATTAGTGTTTAAATACTTATGTGATGAGCTGAGATTGGATTTTGTTGATTATTGTGTAGGATGATTGGAATGGTGAGAAGTGTATCCAAGTTTCCAACGTATCGAAGGAGATTTAGCAATGTGGTGAAGGCGTTAATTGCTTACTCCTTAGAGAGAGACAGCTCTGCTTCCATGAGGTCCGTAGGTTCGGTTGAAATTGTTTAGGATGTAATTACATTTACGTACGACTACATTTATGCCCATTCTTTCCTAGTTTTTTTATTTATTCTTTTTACGTTTATATATGTACAAGTAGCTAGCTTTAGACAATGCAAATACGACATGAGTTCACTCTAAATGCACAAAGTTTAGATTACAGTAAACGTTCCTATCACGTGTGGCATTGGGTATGTATGATTTATCTTGCATTTTAGTGTTTCTTCAAAGCTTAGGATATGTTAAGAATGCTAAATTGAATGTGAGTATTGAATCGTAAAGTAATATAGAACCCACTAAAGTTGCGGTCATGTATATAACTGTTGATTGGATTTTGAATTATAATATCTTATCTAACGTTTCACAATCACGATTGATTGAATTTCGAAATTCATCATGTGCATGGTTTGGTTATAAAACTGACGTTAATCCTTCTTGCAAATGAAGGTTAGAATTTTTTTTACTATTGTAGTTATGTATGCTGTATTGTGTTCAGAAACCTTGTTTTTAGCTTGATTGTTATATTTAGTTTCATCGCCACATATGACAACAATACTTGTGATATGCTTTTCCGGTGGTGCAATCTGATATGGAACTATTTTGTTCCTCTGCGTATAGCGGTTTTTGTTTGGAAACTGTTACATTACTTTGTTCCAGTTGACATGACAGTGGCTCGACTTGGTTTTTGTATGGTTTCTCGTTGCCATTGCTGTTCTGGCCATCCATTGAAATCCTAGGTCATCTTTTTCTCTCCCGGGGGCTGGGGGTAGGAGGTCGGGCCGGG
>JAYMTK010005353.1:0-10295 GCA_036897405.1 Pelargonium myrrhifolium
CGTTGACTAGTCGCCTAGCCACGTGTGGGCTTCCCATTGGCTAAATTTATTTTCGAATTTTTGTGTCGCATTAGACTCATATCTATCTATCTCTCTTCAGTTTTATGGCTTGCACGTAAGGGGACGTGTTGGAATATAATATAAAAGTTTAAAAAGAACTACAACTATTAGTTTGAACTTTTAGTTGAGTTGGTTCTGTAACAAATCATGTTTGTATCACAACTTTTGGTTTTCCTTCTAATTACCATAGTGATAGTAAATAAGGACAGACTATATGCTTTACAATATTATTACACACACTCATGTAATCTTTGATGCCGCAGGATTTAAGCAATCGTGTCATCAAGTTCTTATAATTTTCTATAGTTTCCAATTTCTAGTTTCTGTCCTTTTCGCATCACACTGAATCTAATAGAATTGACTAGTTGTATCTTAATGAGACTGGGACATTCAAGGAAGGACATATGGGAGAAAATTGGTACCTGAACCATTACGGACGGCAACGACTTTAAGTAGCCTCCATTCAAAAGCTTGTAGTGTAGAAGACAAAGACTTGGTCTTCCCTGGAAAAAAATGTTCATTTCTCTTATTTATTCCACACACCACCTGTACCTGTAGCTCCTTCTCCTCCATAGCTATGTTTCATCACCAAATATCAGCATCCGGGATCCACCCGAATTCCTCCGATACAATCGAGTTCCAGACTCAAGCACACGTTGAAGAAAGCTTCCGTGCCAGCTCCCCGCCCCTGTGGAGAAACAGCTCGTTAAGAAGTCGGAAAATCGATCACTACTCCTCTCCTTTACTCCCTCAAAACCATTATTACAGCAATACCTCCCCGACATGGCGGTCGCGGGCTATTGCAGAAGGCAGGAGGGAGCTCATGGAGATGGTGCAGAACATGCCCGAGTCGTGTTATGAACTCTCCCTGAAAGATATGGTGGAGGAACAGCATATCCTGCAAGAGGAGCAAGAGGAACTTGTGGATGAAGAGACAAGTTTTCAATTCAACACTGAAGATGAAACCAAGAAAGAGAAGAAGAAAACGAAGGAAAGCAATAGGAAAGGTCCGGTATTGAGGGCGGGAAGTATGGATAATGATCAAGTTTTCCTGATTAAGATGTTTTTTCCGATCTCTTTGGGATGGAAGAAGAGTGCTTCTCTAGGAAATAGTTCCAGGTTTGTACCGAGGCCGTTGTTTCATGAATCTGAGAGACATGGAAGCAAGAATGGGTGGATAAAAAGATTTTTTGTTTTCAAGAAGGCTGAGATCGGGGAAAAGGATAGCATCAGCAACAGCAGAAGTAGTAGTAACAGTAGCCACAGCAGCAGCAACTCTAGCAGGTATGTTATTTAGTTTCTACTTTCTAGACATAACTGAAATTTGGTACCAACACTCACCAGACCAAGTGGTTAAATCCTCTTGGTTCCTCTCAGGGGTCTCAGGTTCGAGTCCCATCATCAGACCAAGTGGTTAATACCTCTTGGTTCCCCTCAGGGGTCTCAGTTTCGAGTCCCATCATAGAGTGTTGTACTGCCGAGCAAAAAAAAAACTCAAATTTGGATTGCGAGACACCAATTTATCCTCAACAAGGAAATACCAACTTTCCTAGTTTCCTAAAGCATGAACCAGCCATTTGAAACATTATTGCTAAAGAAACAAGTCAAACTAGAAAATGTTTTGTATGCTCATTATAACAGCATACTGAAATTAGCAACTTGATCTACAAACTGTGTGTGTGTGAGAGAGAGAGAGAGACTAACCGTGCTATTGGCTTCTCGTCTGACATCTTCTTCTGTCATGCAGGCATGTGAGCAGATGGTTCTTTACTAGTTGCTGTCCATTTTTCCAGACTAAGAGCAGCAAAACCCGGAGACGTGAAGTACGCATCTGCTAAAATGGAAAGTGACATCACAGTCTGTGTATATCTACTAGCTTACAGAATCAACAATCAAAGGAAAACATCAGCATTGATGCTCTCATTTGTAAATCCTGAAGTAGCAATACTTTAAAACTGTAATGCAAGGCCAGTTTCATTATCGCAGAAGGTGGTGAAGCAAATGCTTTATATGCTATTCTAGAGTTCTATACGTTTAATTTCCAGTAAACACAATATTGTTGATCATGGATCCTGGACCAATCTACAGATTTTCATGTCTAATGTACTTTCAATTAAGATGTGAACATAACTGACAACAGCAGTGCAAAAACTCTGATTGAAAACCTACATTGATTAACTACAGGAATTCAGAAGGTCAATTTTATTCTGTTGAAGAATAACTCAATAGCATCTGAGCTCGTCCACACAATACCAATCGAAGAGATACAATCAACACCCACCCACCCCCCAAACACTTCAATACTCCTTGCTCTTAGAGTGGTTTCCTTTCTTGGAACACTATCAAGTTCCAACCTGAAAATAATAACTACAGGGTATACTGAACCGGATTCTATATCTTCATTCTAGTCATCTTTGTCATCGTTGCTATTCTGCAGCAAAACACCTCTTACCCTTGCCCTGCACAGAGAATGTCCATGTTATAGATACTGAGAAAATAAGTAGACCTGATGGAATAATACAGAAATAACTAGAACATAATATTGGAGTGTTGAATAACCTGCGATGTGCTGGTACAACGCGATTAGTAGCTTTGGTTTCACGAGCTGCTGGTTTGTCTGCAGTTCAATAGGTAAATAAGTGAATTGGGGTCATGTTAATGATATAGTAGAAGTAATTCACAAACACAAAAACAAAACAAAAAAATCACTAACAATCAAAAGATATCTGGAAACTTAATAGAAATTCACTATGAGGTTGCATAAAGAAACTACTCCCTCCGTCCCAAAATGAGTCTCTTGTTTCTCTTGCATTTTTGTCCCAAAATGAGTGTCTTGTTTCCTTTTGTAGTAAGTTAGTTATGCATAAATTGTCACTAATACCCTTATAAAAAGTTAGTTATGATCTCTCAACACATGATCATGAGGATACAATAGTAAACATACCACACTAACTAACTTCTCCTTAATTTTTCTCAAATTAGAAAGGAGGACACTCATTTTGGGACGGAGGGAGTATTTGTTAATTACAATCTTATCTTTATTACTATTATAACTATAAGGGGTAGTAATATGACCAAGGCTTGATAGGCTGCTGCAAATCACATCCACTTAGCACTAATGTAAAGGGACAGTAAAAACAATTTTTACAAGGGAAGTTCACTTTAATAACCACAAAGTACTTCCAACAGAAACATATGTTGTAAAATCAATATAAAACTGTACATAAATAAGATCTTTCATATATATCTTTTCAGTTGCAAGATTTTGATCAGAACAAATTTTTAAGCACTTCAACGTCCATTTGAAGTTCTATTCTATGGAGCAAAAGTGGGTCGTCTTTGACAAAGACAGGCAATTAGTAAACGCTAACCTTATAATGCAACAACAACTACACATCTAACCAGACTAACAACATTTACCTGGAGAATTTTGCAAGCCATTACCCGGAACAGATATATCTGCCTTGTCAGAGGAATTCATGAATTGTAGCTTCTGTCTTTTCGAGTACACCTCCAATTGGCTCTGGTTACTCTCATTCATTTCCTGATACAGAAAGAACAATTTACTCTTCCGTCAGAATTGAAGCGTCCATTTTCCATTTTGATGAAGGGAAAAAAGGAAAAAAAAACACACACTTGGCTCTCCAATAATATCATTTACATGAGTTAGTTCTGACCGGTACATGAGGAAAAGTCAAGCACTAACAAATTTATCCTTATTGTTCGGGAAAAGTCAAAAAACAGTTATTGTGGGACTGAGGGAGTAGTTCATAGAAAGATGGATCAGTGATCAATCTCCAATAGGTGTGAAAATATAACAATGCTTGGGCTACTAAAGTCATAACTGCATAATTATTTCTTTTTCAACAAGAATGTTCAGGAAATGAGGTGATGATCAAAGTGCACCAGGTGTGAGTGCGCAAATATAACAATCATTAAGCCACTAAAAGTCATTACTGCATTGTTTTTTTCCTCGATATTTTCAGAAAATAAGGTATGGACCATGAGTGAACATAAAAATTGATAAGAGTGTCATGACAGTTTAACTTCAGGATGATGATTTTGATCAGCATAAGAGAAATGATCAGGCAACTTAAAAATCAACCATTCTTAGGTGCACCAGCTCTAATGTTATTGAACTCTAAACCACAGAAAATCTGAGCGACTGTCCATGCAAAAAACTAATAAAAATCTGGATATTGAAAACTTATTGCAGTTTCGCTCAAGAATGATTACCATCAAGAAAGCTGTTTTAAGTTCACAAGGGCCTCGTTAAAAGTTGAAAAGAGAAAATGATGCCTCCAGATTAAAGCCAGAAAGTAAATAAAAGCATGGTGCAATGACTTCAGCTAAATAACCGAAGCTGCTTTAGAAAAGTTAACATGTAGTAATTAAGTGTATTGGAATTGCATGACACATGCTATTATAAATATAAATAAATAGGACTGTGATAACTTAGCTAGATAGTTTAACTTCATTATATGTTGATAATCATTTCTAACTATGACTTAGCATGTCGAAAATGAAATCGAGTGAAACTATTATTGTGTCTTTTTGTAAGAAAGAAAACGTGGACTTCAAATTGATATGTTTGTTGTTAAATTTAAGTTCAGTACAATTCAAAACCATAAATACATATTATTTGTTATATATAAATATATATTTTTAATGACAAATTAATGTGTCCTAACGTGTCGCATCTTATATTTTTTAAATAATGTATCACATGTCCAATTCACATCGCAGAACATGTCGCAAATCCAAATTGGTGTTCCATAGCCTAAAAGAACGTTGCATACCTTGACACAATATGAACCATTTAGACTAGTACAGAAATGGTAGTCTGCATAAAAGAATTGTAGCCCAATGCATGAGGCTCCCAACCTCCCACCATTGTGGAGTTTGGGGAATGGGGAGGGTCATTTATTATGCAGTCTTACCCCTACTGTTGTAGAGAGGCCATCCTTGACTCGAACCCACCTCAAGGTCAAAAGGATGCAACCATAACGTTGAACCAAGACTCACCCTCTAAATGGTTATCTTTATATCATAGTAAATAAAAATCTAACAATTTAATAGTTTACTGTAAGTGTGCATCACTAACAAGTGGGCATACCTTCTGATCTGACATCGCCTTTTCTAATTGACTTGAACGCTCTTGCTCTGTACACACAATATAAAAAAAAAAATAGAGTAAAAGTTAATTCCAAACTTAGCCTTTTAAAGTCTGCAAAATGTCATGTGCTTAAATCTAAAAAATTCAAGAGAAAGTTTATGAAAACAAAGTTTAACAGTGAATGCGGGGAGAGGTGAGATCCAGAAGATGTCATGCATCCAAATGATTACAAATAATATACTCCATCCAAATATCCTATCAAATGGTCTTCATAACACAAATCACATTTAGCAAAGAACCACTAGCTTTTCTAGGGATTATACACACCACTAACAACAATTTCACAGAAAAACTAAGACAAAAGACAATGAAAAGTAGGAAGATAAAAAATAAACAGTATAAATAACAATTAATATAAAATCCGAAAGACAGTCCTTTAAACACAAAAGATGAGAAAGCAAGAAATATATAATATATAGGACACAACCTTCAAGAAGTAATTTCTGCATGCTTTTGAAAGTTTCGAAGAGCTCCAATGATAGAGTAGCAATAGCTTCAGAAGCAGCAGAGTTCACAAGTTTAACAAGAGAAATAGAAATTCGAGGCATCCCTTTGGATTTTTGAGCTACTAGTCTAGCGCATGCTGCACCTGATACAGAAAGCATTGACAAATATGAATTAAATAGACTGTCTTACAGATAATTATGAGTTCAGATAGCGAGTTTCACAGTTGACGTAATATTGCACGTATTAAAAAATTTGTGAAAGAGTATGGGCATGATAATGATGATGGCAACGTTGTCTTGACTCTTGTATATATGATGCTGAAGAGTAGAATACAAAGAATTACATAGGTGTTAATAACATTGTTGATTGTTTTTTTTTTCTATCGGCAATTATATATATATATATATATATATATATAAGATATAGTCATATTAGAGAGTCGCGCCCCCGACCTCAAAGGGAATCCAAAGCATCTCAACCGCTTGGCCCAACATAGCTTGGTAACATTGTTGATTGTTAAACAGAGTTTATTGAGGTATCTTCGGATATGGAAGGCTAGAGGGGAGAAACACCAAAATATTCCAATCCAACAATAAGTTTATAGAGCAGAATATTGCCATCTTATAAGATGTATGGATATTTTTTTATATATATAAAAACATAATTTAATAGTACAAGAAAGTTAAACTTGCATGACTTAAACCAAACTTAAAACTATATCCTTGCTCCTCACCAATCAAACTAGTTGGAAACGATTTGCATTGCAAATGTGCATGCTTAGTCGACGTAAAGGTTTTAGTATTTACATACTTAAGACTGCATCCTCCTTTTTTTCCAACCCACCACCTTACCCCTTGCTGCAATTATACGCACATGCTCCTCATACTAAACCAACTTTTACCAAGATATTCCATTAGCATGGCGAATTGGTACTTCGAAGGCAATTTTTCCATCCTGTTAACAATTCCCAGCAAGAACAACCCATCATCATGCAACATAACCAACTTCTGGACCAGAAATTTTACCAGCTATGCCAATGCTAAGCGAAGCAAGTCCTTTACTATCTATAAAAAGGATACAGAGTATTTCCTAATCACGAGACAATGGTAAAGTTTAAGCTGTGATAGTTGTTTAGAGGAGAAGAGGTATCTACAATTCCCATCAGTAAGCAATAATATTTGATGCAACCAAACATATAGGATAATAGGAGCAAAAGGCCACCACAACAAATCTACCATCATAAACTCATCCATTGTACACCAGTTGTATTCACCACAGCGCCACCAACTTACTAAGCATCTCTAGTATACTGTCGAATACAATTTGCGAGGCAACAGATGGAAGTAATGCCACCTATGACAGTTTCTCATTGAGGTAATCACAAAATACATTTGTTTATAACATCAAATCTCCTCCTCTCATCATCTATCATTACCAGCAGAAGAATAAGACCAATTCCAATTTACCACATTGAAAAATCAGTCCATCATGACCACCAACACAGTCATTGCAAGAATTAACTAACATACAAATCATCAACTCCTGTATGGCTGCAGCCTCCATCCACAAAACATAAAAACAACCAAATTTGTCAGTGATGTGTCTCAGTATATCACTAACACTTCCACAACCACAAGCCATTCCAATAAATAAATATTACAACTCCAGAAGAAGCCATCACAACCATAGCCATCATTGCACAAGGATCATACTATTAAGGAATGATAATAACAATAGCTTATCACCATCTTAATTTATCATCACAAGCAGAGAGATGCAACTGCAATAATCCTCATCAAAACCTTTACCAAGACAGCAGCACCTATCACAATTACCCAGCATCAAAACAAATCACCATCACAACCTTCAAATCTTTTGCCTCCACAATGCTACTACCAACAAATCATGACAAAACCCAAAGGCACCAACACCAACCACAACCACAACCACAACCACAACCACAACCACAAAACTATTGCTTGGAGAACTAAATCTCTGTTCCAAATAAACAAAAAAAACCACCAGAAAGCTGTCCACAGCATCATACCATAATTACAGATTCCAAACAAACTCTAATTAATAACAAATGCCAGGTTCGATGAACCAAAATCCGAAGCTCATTTACTAATCTTTTATTTAAGTCCAGTGATCCCAATTTCACAAGCAGACAGCCATAAATTAATGGATGAGGTAAGATGAAAATACTGACAAGTTCTCATTTAAAATTTTGGTAATGAAGATTACCACATGAACCAATTTGGATACATATTTCTCATGTCCTAAAGAAAACAATTGAATTGTAAGAGAAAGAAAAAACTAGCATGCATTAGCTGAGAATCAATCACATATCCATTTCAACATGAACATTAAAAGGACCAATAAACAAACTGGTATGGAATTATTATTTCTCTATATTACAGACATCATATACCAAATAAAAGAGAGAGTTTTGATTATCAGTTACCATTTGAATTTGAACTACACTCCACAACAACCTTAACATCCACAGATTTTATGGAAGCTCTCAAATAATCTACGAACTCCGACCAAGATCCACCAATACCAATGCTGTCCCTCTGTCAACAAAATTAATCATACTTGAACAAAAACATTGATAAATAACAGTATATATTGTGACTAAAAGTAACAGATGTGTTTAGGAACCGTAACATATAAATCCATATAACGTGATGCTTCCCTCGACAAAATGATAAAGGAAAACCAAGTACTCCCTCCGACCCAAAATGAGTGTCCATGTTTCTATTTTGAGAAAAGTTAAGAAGTTAGTTAGTGAGGTATATTTACTTTTGTATCCTCATGATCATGTGTTAAGGGATACTAACTAACTCATTATAAGGATACTATTGACAATTCATGCATAACTGACTTCCTGAAAAAGAAAGAGGACACTCATTTTGGGACAGAGGGAGTATGAAATTATTTTTGCCGCCTTCTCATTACTGAAGAAGACAACAACAGAAAAATGTACTCAATTGGGCTCCTAAATACAATTAATTTCACTTAGTCGGGTGTCAAACTGTCAAGCCATTAATTTCAGAAAAGCAACAAAGAGCATTTGAAAACAATTCAAGTTGGTTTCCTCTATTTTCATAGAAACCACTATCAGAGAGTGGATGGATTAATCTTTATGGTTTTTTGGTTTCTCTCAACCTAATGAAGATTAAGAAATGGGAAACAAGAAAGCTTACCATGTCGTCAAGCTGATGAATTGATCGAGTGGCCTCCCAAGTATTAGAAACAAAATCAGTAACAAGAACTCTGAGGGAAGACTTATTGGGAGCATGAACATAGAACAGAAACTTCTGCAACTGATGAGAACCCTCGCTTGGCCACTCGATTTTGGGTTCGCCAAAGATGGGTTCAAAATTTTGTATCTCCATGGCTTCTTTGCCTAACACCCTGTCCTTGAAAATAGCAGAAACATTTAGTCATCCATGTAAAAAAAAAAAAAAAAAAAAAAAACTAACTTGAATGTTAGAAAGTGATAGAGGTATCAAATAAAGGGGAAAAGGAGTAAAGTTCTGCCATTTCTAGGGTTCAAAGAAATATCTGTTTAGATTGCGAGAAATTTTTGGCGAATTTAACGCAGCTGATTCGATGAAAATCAAGTTGAGTTGACTTCAACTGTCAGGAACCAAAGATGTTGATACGAAATAATTACCGGAAAGCAAATTGAAGAGACGAGTTTAGAAAATTGGCGACAAGTTGTTCTGATTTGGATTTACCACAGCTAGCTAATTGGGCAATTGCTGTTTCTGATTATTTCCCTGCGTCGTTATTTCTAACCTAATAATAACGAATTTTAGCGGGAAATTGTTCACTGTCACCGTAGAGGCAGAGGTGGCAAAAGATATGTCCTGTCGGGTTCGTGCCGGAACAACTCTATTGGGCGGATTAGTGTCAAACTTAGGGTTATAGATATAAAACACACTATTTTTTTTTTACGGGCATATCCAACCCGAAATTTCATAGGAGTACATGACCCGTTGTTGTTGTTGTTGTTGTTGTTTTTTTCACGGATTGAAAAAAATCAAACCCGAATTCTATTAATTTTAAGGTTAGGTTGTAAGTACCTGCGGTTACGGTCCATTTTGTCAAATCTACAGACAAGTATCCAAGACTAAGTTAAGACACAAACAAAATGTACCACAACATGCACGTTTCGTGTTTACAAATTTATTAAGGAAGTTAAGGACCTTGAAAAAGTTTTAGGTTTTGCTAACGGATCGCTGAAAGTCTTTGATTCAGATGATAAATACTCTCTTTGTTGACGTTACTTTGAGATTGATGGGTTATGCTAATTATAGCTTGAAAAGGTCTAGTGATAGTTTAGCATATGTGGAATTTTGCAGAATATATTAGACAAAATTATTCTTGATTTTTTTTTCCTTTCAAATTTTCAGGAACTTTGAAAATTACGGCGTTGGAAACTTCAAAGAAACGGGTTGAGGGCAAAATAGTAATTTCGTATATTAGAAACAAACGGGTCTTACAAGCACCAAAGAATACACAACTCTTGTCACACATTTTGGAATGCGCCTACCCTAAATTTGTGCTATAAGGAGCTCATTCCAAGTGTCCGGGACACCGG
>JAYMTK010005354.1:0-10292 GCA_036897405.1 Pelargonium myrrhifolium
TTGTGTTTGGACCTTTTTTGTCATGTTTCGCCCCATAACCAAAATAAAAAAAAAAAAAAAAAAAAAACCTTTTTGTTTTGTTATTTTTATGAACTTTACTATTTTTTCCTTTATTCATTTCTAAGCTTTGTTTGAGAAGCTATAGAGCGATCTAATAGATTTTATAGCTTGTGCTTATATTTTTGAGAGGCTGGCAGCAATATATTATTGGAGGGTTTAGCTCAATAAGCTTTCCTTTCTTTCTTTTGCATTCTTAGTATTTGTTGAACATGACGTGAAATTTGATTATGAGGGACCAGGGGATGTGTGAAATCATTCCTACATGTAATTTGGAGGTTCGAGGCATTCACTTGTTGTACCCTTCAGGTTCCAATTACCTGATTAAGGTGCTTGCAGTTTGGTGAAGGACAATGTGTAAATGTTTTTCTGTCTTTTGGAGAGTAATTTCCTATTTAGGAAGAATGGGAACGTTAGCACATAAATCAAGGAATATGCAGCTTAAGTCTCTTAGGTCATTGTATGTGTGGTTGCTGACTTGATTGACAATCTGTCTATATATTTTACATACACTTCATTGCACATCATATAATTTTCAGTACTCACTTGTTAGCTGTTAGGTATTCAGATCCTTGATTGTTAGAACATAAGTTGGACTTGGATGAATGTTACTCTAACTGCTTTCATATCTTTTCATTTGCACTTTGGTTTGCTCATAATCCAGTTATGTTGGGATTTTCTTGAGTTTTTTATAAAACTTACTTCTTTCATCTTTCTTCCTTCTTCTCTTTGCAAGGTTTACTCTATATTTAAACATTAATGTTCATTCCTCATTCTGTGTTTAATTATTGGTCATAGGGAATATTGGTTGTTGGGAAGGTTAGCAGAAGAGGAGGGGCAGCATCTCAAGGAAAATCTCGCTCGTCTGCTACAAAACGAACTTCCGAGAAGAAAAAGGTATTTATTTTATGAATTAATACACATGCTTAAACTTATTCATCTGGGTTTTGAAAAATAAAACTTATACCCCTCAGCTTTGTAGTACTTTGGATGTTTATATTTGCAAAATCATACGTTTCTGGTAGTGGGTTATGCTTATAACTTTGTGCATTCAGTTTATTTGTCTTGTCTATTATTGCTGTTAACAATTACCGAACTTTATATTGTGTTGAAGAGTTAAACAATGTGTAGTTTATTTTACACTTTTAAAGTTCAGTTCCAATTACCCACGTAGCAATTTACAAGAATGTAAGGACCTTTATTGGTTTCTTAACAAGTGCAATTTTTTGTTTAATCTCACAAAATCAGTCTGTCAATACTCAATGCTGAAAGCTATTTATCTTTAACGTAAAAAGATAGTACTTGAAACAAACAGTTATGAGTGTGCTGACCTAAAATATTGTCGTTCTTCCTTGCTAATTTTAATTTTTGGAACTTCTCCGTCAGCAATTTGTTACTTACACCACCAGTTTTAACTTTAAATTGCACATGTTACACTCCGCACATTCATCACTTTTTTTAAAGTTAAAGTCTGTTACTCAAATTTTTCTTGATTACAGTATATTTTGAAGGAAAGTGCAAGAAGTATAAGTCGAAAGGAAAAATCAAAATTTATCGTAGTGCGCAAGCGAGAAGACCAGCAGGCTACTTCTAGTGGAAATTCCAAATCTGAAACTGGTATTTGTCACTCTTGGGGATTCTTCCAATTCTGATTTCAATTTTGCTATCCATTATTCTATCTTGAAAAATAAGTTCAGCTTCAGTCTAATTTTGGTGCTGAATATTAGTGTGTTGTGTTGTGGTAGTATAATTAAGAAGTTGAATGAAAAACTAGATTGCATGAATCATTGCTATCAGGGTTCTCATTTTCTTTCAAAATGGTATGAACATGATGCCTGTTATGCACACTCATGATTGTTTTGTCCAATTTTATGAGTAAAAGTTCGGAAAATTTAGTCAGATAAACTTGGTCGTGGACGTCAATTAATCCTCAATATTCAAAATATTTCCCTGGTGTGTGCTGACTGCTGACTAGTAGAGTGAGAATGCTTAAAATTATTTTTCAAAAGGAGTTTTGGAGGGTGGTTTTACCATCATTTATTAGTTGTTTATGTAAATGTTGGACACTGACGATGAAAGTGCACAACTGAAAGTTGTCAATTGTAGTTATTCGGTTGGGCTCTGAAACATCAAAATATATTTTAGTTTATAGGAACAAAGTACTGCAAGATATCTTGAATGATATCTGAACAGTGGAAAAAACAAATAAAGGAAAAAAGGAAGATGTTGGATTTTTTCATCTTTTTTTTATTTTTTTTATTTTTAATGATGGGAAATATAGAGGAATTTTGGTAGTTAGAGAATAATGGGCTACAGTTTCGAAAGACGAATTACCTGTTTGGGACTGCTTTGTAGGGCTTTGTGTCTGATTTCAATCAACAGGCAAACCAGTATACAGTTAATAAGAATTTAGAAAGTTGAAGAAGAGGATTACATAGAAAGAGACTGAAAAGGAAGTGGGATGTGACTATATTATATCAATGACTTAGCATGTATGTAATTTGTTTATTTATTTATTGATTATTTATTGGATTGGTAGTATGTGGTATTGAAGGTTCTGTTTCAGGAATCCCTCTAATTGCTGATTCTGGAAAGAAGAAAATACTGCTTCTGAAAGGGAGAGGCCCAGATATGTCTAATGTAAGCAGGGTGATTTTTCTCGTTTTCTTTACAATTTCTGTTATTTCACATGGATAAGGTTTATGGATATTATTTATTGAAGGTGGTCATTATAATACTTGATGCATATTGCGAACTTAGATGCATTTTATGACACACTCAGGTTCCTGAAAGCATGTTGCAGTCAAAGGCTGTAATGTCTCCTGTTGGAAACTCACCAGCTTCGACTGTGCCAAAACATAATGCGAGGCGTGAAGCTAGTGGAAAGTTGATCAGAAGCATACTTTTAAAGAATGAGAGCTGCCAAAGTGAATCTTCTACAGCAACCCAACCTCTGCAGAAAAATCAAATGTTGAATTTTGAGAATGGAAGGCGACCACCTCAACATATCAACATGCAATCAGGGTCAAATGGTCATGTCTCCAGTAACGAACCAAATGTGTTTAGTTCTGATGCTGATACAAAAAGGATTCCACACGGTAGGTCTATGAAAAAGGATCTCCATGGTTTAGGTGAGAAGCCAGAAAAACGTACAAGGAATAAGGATAGACCTGATCGGGGTGTTTGGACTCCTCTCGGTCATTCTAATGTATCTCAAGCTAGTGGTGATCATGTTCACTACACATCACAATCTAGTCAACCGTCATCTGATAAAGTTGAAGGTAGTATTGTTGCTTTGTGGACCTTCAGGTGTCTGAAAACACTTAGATATTAAAACGTTTGTGTTCGGAAGTAGTATAAACTCACTTATCTGCCCCTGGTTATCCAGTTTCCCAAGGAGAAATGAAAGATGGCGTGCCTATTGGAAGCAAGGACAAGGAAATTACAATGACTGCGAGTGAAAGAAATAGTTCTGTGGAGGATGGTTAGACTTCTGTTTAAAACTTACCATCTGGAGTGCACTTATTGTAGTAACACTGTTTGACAATCCAAACTTTGAAACTTTCCAGGTTCCAATAGACAGTTTGGTCGTCGTGGGACTGCCCATGTTATAAAGGATGATGGTTCTCTAATTGAGGGGAAGTCTTCCAAAAAAGGTGTTACTGGACATGGTGCACATGAGGTCTACAAATGTTGCATACTTGCTAAAACTTTGTTTTCTTTATTTCCACTTCCAAGTATTTCAACTGTTTTCTTACATGTTCACAGAAGCAGGTTTGGGTTCAGAAGTTACCTTCTGGTTCTTAGAACAAGTGAATTTGGTAAGTACCTATCACGTGGCATCTAGTTTTATACTTTTATTCTGTCATAAATGAAGTAAAAAAAATAACTGCTCTTTTCATTCAGTCTAAAATGGAAACAATTAACACAATTAAAAAAAATATGATTTGATGCATGTCTATAATTAATGTTCAACTTCAAAATTACGCACAAGTGGTTTTAGCATGGGCTCCGAATTCTGTGTTTTTAAAAAGATTTATCCTTGTGTGGTCTTGAACTAATAATATTTAAGATATGTTTGCTATTATTATTTGTTCTCTGTCCCACATAGCGTTCCTTGCTTCGATTCTAGATGGTTAATATTTGGCTTAGTTACTCTTTGTTTTTTAACTATCTTCTTAGGTGCTTTGTTAAAACTTTTGCTGTCTTTGTGCCTCGCTTCACATTTTGTTATGTTTTTATGTTTCGGAAAGAAAAAAAAAAAGACAGTTCCTTTGGAGTGGCATACCTTTGTAAAATGAATTGAATTCCTCGATTTCAAGGTTGAGAATTTGGTTTTTATTTATTCTGCATCTGGGTTATAATTTTGGGATGTCAGTGCTCGAGTTCATAACAAACTCCACTGCACAGATCTTTGCTGCTATGTGCAGTTTATTTTGAAAGAAGGTTTAGATTTTAGATCAAGACATATATATATATATATATATATATATATCAGTCAGCAACCAAATATGTCTGCGTTTTTCTGTTCAAGTAAAGCATGCACAAATATTTACGAAACCATAACGCTCTGAACTTGGCATTACCATATACTTTCACAAGTGTTATATTGTGTGGTTTATGATTTGTTACATAGTTTGCTACCCTCTGGCAGATAACAAATGTCTAATGAGGTAAAAAAAATACCAGAACGTCCTGAATTTGGTATCACGTGAAAGGGCATGTTTTGACCGTTGTGGAAACTGAACAAAGGAGCTCGCTTGGTTAGTGGTGGCATCATATAATGTCAGTTCTAGGAAGATGATTATAAGGTTGCATCATTGGCAAGGTACGTGTGTTCTTGATATCAATCAAATCTTCTTGGTTTTAGACATCAAACTGCACATTAGAATGCCAGTGTCTTTTGTTGCATGCCAGTTATGCTTGTGGATTGTTTTTCTAACATGAGACAAGAACATGATGCCCAAGGGGGGTTGAGGCCTCGGCTCATTTGGAGATACCAAAGCTCGGTACGCAGAGTATAGTTGTGTTATATTTTATTTGCTAGTGTGTTAAGAGATGTGTGAAGGATGCAAAAACATAAAATGTTGAAATAACGACGAATTGATTCCAAACCATTCATGTAGAAGAAATATAGCTTTGTCATCTTGCTGAATGCTGATTTACCATTTATATTTTAAAGATTGTATCTATAACATAGACTATATTCTTTTTGTCGCTGTTGAGCATAAAATGAGGGGCTATGTACTTTACACGTTTTGCACATGAATAACCTTAAGTTTTATTTTAACTTTTGACTACTCTGTACTATGCCGAGGGTTCTCTCCGTCACAAATTATTCGATTTTTTAATGGAATATTCTCTTTTTTGATCATGTGCCACTCACATGACCTAATTTTTTTCTTCAAGAATGCCCATTTTGAGGACTGCTTTGTCCTCAAAAACACCATTGAAAGGATGCTTGCTCAAGGGAAGGATGAGCACTTCAAGGTGAATGAGACTCGCCGAGACCGTAAGAGGTCTCGTGAAATGGGCAATTCCGAAAAAACTTAGGTCATGTGCATGACACATGATAAAAAAAAATATTCCGATAAAAAATCGAATATTCTGTGACGGAGAGAACCTCCGAGATAGTACACAAGGTAGTTAAAAGTTAAAATAAAACTTTAGGGTATTTATGTGCAAAACGTGTAAAGTACAATGGGTTCATATGCAATTACTCCTAAAATGAGTGAAGTTTTGGTCCATACATATTATCTCTCTCTCAATATGAGCTTGTAAAAACATGAACAACCTTTCTCTAGAAATGTTCTTTACAAGGAAATGATTTGATTTTATATCCAGATTTCAAATGTGGCATATATATTACATACAATCACTACTACTAAGTGGATGGATAAATATGAGACAGAAAAGAAGAAGCAATGTTATGGAATTTGGGCAATTTCAATCAAAATTTTGTGCAGGGACTGTGGCTTTGACAGAAAGGGGCAGTGGTCACTGCCTTTGATCTTGAACACTCCTTCGGGCGGGTTTTCTCTCACTAGCTTCTCTTGAACATCCGGTGATAGTGCACGATCGTCAAGCGTCTGGATGTAGAAACGCCGGCTACTTCCATACTTTTCCGGCGTTAGTGACAGCTTCTCCATTACAGGACCAAGCGGGATGGGTCTCATGGAAACCATAGCCAAAGCAACATCCTGAAATCAACCAAAATTAATTCGCAATTTCGAGAAATAGTCTTCAAGAACGCATTTTATCTTCATAACAAACATAGATAGGCAGCCACAAGGTATGGCGCAGTTGGTAAATCCAACTGCGTAAGTGGGGGAGGTCTTAGGATTGATCCCTTTGTGGTGGGGGTGTAAGAGACCACTTTAGGATCAATCCTACCAACTGCGTAAGTGGGGGAGGTCTTAGGATTGATCCCTTTGTGGTGGGGGCGTAAGAGACCATTTTTAGTGCAGTCAGGTGCCTAATAAAGCCCTAGGCTAGGGAGTGAGACTTGGTGTAAGAGACCACTTTTGGTGCAGTCAGGTGCCTAATAAAGCCCTAGGCTAGGGAGAGAGACGAAGTCTCACTCCTGAACAACGGTCCCTCCTTGTAAATACAAGGGTAGAATGTCGTTACAAGACAGAACAATGGTCCCTCCTTGTAAATACAAGTGTACAGTGTCGTTGCAAGACATGATTTCGGCACCTGTCTGTATCAAAAAAAAAAAAAAAACATAGATAGGCGTCAAGTGTTGCGTACCTTTGTTGGGGACTGATTGAAGTATAATGCTTTCATTTGCTGTTTCTCAAACATGAATCCCGTGGGAGGCTTTTCTTTCCCGTTTCCATAAACTAAAAACTTCGAATCTTGCATAAAACTTTCTGCAGAGCCGAGCTGCAATAACATGTTCAAGGAGTAAGAACAAGCAAATAAGAAAATCTTATGCAATGACGAGAACTCATTGTGTCGGAGAGAATTCAAAATCTCCAAGTCACGCACAGAAACCTTTTTACTCATTTTGGCTAATAAAAGTTGAATACGTCGACAAGTAAAGAATACATAAACTTAATAACAGTCCTAAGTTCGGTTTTTAGGACAATTTTTGAATGCCCGAAAGCAATGGAACAAAAGGTTTTGGAGTGAAATGTTATATGTGGGACATATCTATAAATCTATGTAATCTAAATGAATAATTGGATAAACTCACTTTCCCGAAAATTAAAAACCGGAAGATTAAGTTCAAGGAACTATAAATAGCATAGACATGTTTTCAGGCATTAAAATTTCTTCCTCGATCAAAACTTTCCAAAGTCGAATTAATATTAAGGATGCTTAGAATCAATCACACCTCTTCGGCAAACACATCAAAAGGCCTCTGGCCGTCGGACACCATTGTAGCACAGATGAAAATAGCTTTTGCAATTTTTTGCGGGAAATGCTCCAATGCATAAGAAAGGCACGCTCCTCCAGTACTGTGACCAACCACTATAACCTGCCCAGCAACGTACATAAATCAGGAAATTTTGCAAAATAGGTTTCAGTAGTGTCCCTCGAGATGATATGAACAACGGCAATATAGATTTAGATTTTTGTTTGAAACCTTTTCATCCTCGGGAAGGCTTTGAAGATAATCAATCAATGGTTTTGAATACTCTGCCAATGTCGTGACGTTCTTTGTATCCATCAGATCAATACCCGATCCAGCAAGATCAAGAGCAGTTGGAACCAATCCGGCTTCCTCTAACAGAGCAATTGTTTTATACCAACACCATGCTCCAAACCCTTCTCCGTGTATCAGAACAATATTTTTAAGCTTGATGTTCTCTAAAAAGTCCGGTACCTGTAAAGGACACATTATTAAATCAAGTACATTTCTATGCAACATGTATAATGAAGATTTCCCAAACTCGAATAAATGTTGCTCAATTTCATGGCAGGAAATTTGCACAAGAAGCGTGTGTAATCAAATTCAAATAATTGTGCTTTAGTTGTGGAAAAATTGCAAACAAGAAAAAAGAAAGAAAAGAAGTTAAGCATGTATATGCAAAAAAATTATACCACCGCCAATTCAAAATAAGTGTCATTTTATAATTTCAAAAAAAAAAAAAGAAGCATATAACTTCCCGATAACACCCTTTCATCATTCCCAAATATAGCATATAGTACTAGTAGTTCCGGATCCATGATTTTAAATGAGGTTTCACCATCTTATTAGTGCAACTGATATAACTTTATATCAGTCAACTGATATAAATTAAACCCTTCAAAATAAGTGTCATTTTACATTTTCAACATAAAAAAAAAATGCACAAAACTTTCCAATAATACTCTTTCATCATTCCCAAATATAGCATATAGTACTAGTAGTTCGAGTACAAAGTACAAACACAATTATATAGGGTTAATTAGATCCTTTTACATGATCTCTTAAATTGTGTAAAAAAAAACTCTAAAATGACACTTATTCTAAAACGGAGGTAGTATGAGATATTTTCCGTAAAGGTCAAGTTTTAACTATACAAAGTTGGATTAGAAAAACATAGTGATCTGCATCAACCAGATATTCGAGAAGAGCGAATTTCAGAGGTAAGTCCATCCAGACAAGAACAAACAATTACATCCACAAGGACCACAACCATGTAAAAGAAAGTCAACTTTCAAAAATAGTATGAACTTCATTTGAATTATAAGAACTTGAATGCTGAATTGCTTCAAAAAGAGAGCAAATATTTTCATGACACCATTACAAAAGTTTTCGATTCGGGAATTGGGGTTATGGTAAAGGTTAACATGGTCCCAATACACTTCAAAACCCTAAGTTGCAGAAAAGATCACATGACCAACCATTTATTTTTCATATCAAGCTTCACAACAGGCTCTTCACATACCAACTTAATTGAAACATTCATATACTAAGCAACTTCTCAAGTAAACAGCACAGTTCAAAAGTTGAATCCAAAGAAAAGAAAACCAGTTGGATATCAGAGAATTGCAAATCCTGTAAAGCACAGTTCAAATAACTTTCCCAGATGTATCTTTTGAGTTTTCAAATATGAAATGAATTCACAGAAAGAATCATAATCTATTGACAATTAAGCACTTTATAATTTCACTTTTCCCCACTTCTCTCAGATCATAATCACCAAGAGAATCAAGACTCTTTACTGATTAGAAAAGTCCAAGAAAATAACAACAATGATTGCATAAACCCAAAAAGAAACCAAAAAGGTAAAGATTGTGTTTTTTTGGGGTACCTGTTTGGCATTAGAGAAAGGATCAGAGAGATTGCGTCTTCTGGAACTTGTGGACCCAATTCTCCTAGACATGGATCCCTCAAATCTCTGGGACAATTGGTGCTGCTGAATTGCCATAGACAGAGCTTGCTTGTGCAACAACTCCTCATCAGCTAACAATTTCCTCTGCGACCGACCTATTCTCTTGCTCTTCGATCCATTTTCTCTGGTTTCCCTCTTAGAAATGCAAGTAAAACGATTACCCATTACCGGAAAACCCCTGATGAGCAAAACCCAGAATTTCTTTTTCTGCAAAACTTGATTGGGAAGGCGAAAGAAAATCAGAAATTTTTCCGAGAAAATTAACAAACTTTCCGGGAAAATGAGGTTTTAGTAGAGATTCGTTGGGGGAGAGAGAGAGAAAGTAGGTGAGCGATTGACAGAGAAGAGAGAGAGAGAGAGATTTAATTAAAATGTGAACAACTCCATCTACGTCGTCTCGTTTGATTTTCACTCCCAACTGAATCGAAAGCTAATAAATGTTTCACTGTTTCAACGGTAGCAGACTTTTGGTTCAACGATTTTTTCTCTGATATTCTGCAATTTTTTACTGCTTAAATCTCTCCGAAATGAAACTACTTGCTGTCAACTTCAAGAAGATGACGTGACAAAGAATACGTGAAGATAATGGCTGCAAAAGATGAACCGTAGCTACCAAACACTTCCCATACGATGACATATTTTTTCAACTTTTTAACTTCAAGTTTCTTTTTTTTTTCAATGGAGTTACATCCCAAGATGAAAGACGAGCGCCTTTTGGTAGAGGTGTTCAAAAAATATGTAAATCCGCCAATCCGAAAATTCAAACCGCCATCTGCTCCGTTGATGAACCGCTCCGCTTCAATCCGCTAATGGAAACGGATTAGTCCGCCCCGCCCCGCTCTCTTTACGGGCGGATATCGGATCAAACATATAGGCTTCCGGAGCAATCCGCTACCCGCCACATCC
>JAYMTK010005355.1:0-10291 GCA_036897405.1 Pelargonium myrrhifolium
TAAAAAGGTAGGGGTGTTTTAGTCATTTGACAATATTTAACGGCCGAACTGTTTTTTTGCAAGTTTAAGAGTTATTTGCTAACGAAAAAAGTTAAGAGAGTTTATGTGCTAAACCTTCAAAGTTTAGGAGTATATGCAATTATCCATTTTTTAATTAATGGGACCCACATTCCACAAACCCCTCTCCTTGGGTTTTTTTTTTTTTTGGACTTTTGGCTCAAATGAAAGAAGAATTAAGAGAAAAAGCACTCTTTCTCTTCAATTTGGACAAATGGCCTCCAAGGGGCCCATTGGAGGAGATGGAGGAGGCTTAACGCCAAGCCACCAACCGGAGAGTGTTTTTTTTTCTTCAATTCAAATAAATAATAAAAATTAATGAAACTAAAATTGAATATTATTAATTTAATTTATTTTAATTTTAATTTAACTTAGTATTTTTGATTGAAATTAAAATGTTGGTGTTTTTATTTTTCATTTTTGATACAGAAAGGTGCCGAAATTCTTTCTTGCGACGGCCTAGGTTCCGGGATATGTACAAGAGTCCTAGTGTTTAAGGGAGAGACGGAGAGACTTCGTCTCTGCCCTCTAGCCTAGGACTTTTAGCACCTTACCGCACCAAAGTGGTATCTTACACCACAACTACAAAGGATGTGTTGAGTGAGGATCGATTGAGTTAAATCATAAATGATTTTGCTTACTCTAAACTGTCATGCTTTTTAGGTTTGGTTTGTCATTAGATTTTTGTCTTGTTTGAGTTATTGTAAATCAATTGTATTATTAATTAAATCCACTCAAAATAATTGGAGCCAATTTTCATGTAACACCAACATTTGTTGACACGTCGTCATGCCTTGTCAGATATGGAATGTACATGTGCATTCCATGTGATCACGTCGTTTCATTTTTTTATCATTTATAGCCAAAATGACATCGTGTTTGCTATGAGTGATGTCGTTTTGGATAGTCTATGATGTAAGACAAATAATGAAACACAACGTTTTGTAAGATGTGACATGCTCATGTGTACTTTATATCTGACGTGACATGACGACATGTAACAAAATGCTGATATGACACCTGAAAATTGACTACAACTAGTTGAGTGAGTTTAATTAATAGAAAAAATGGTTTACAATAACTCAAATAAGACAAAACCTTGATTAGAGGATGAAAAAACGTGACAGTTCTAAAGAGTCAAAATTATTTAACACTAATTAGGCATGACAAAAAAAAATCATTATTTTTCGACACGTTAGATACAAAGTACACGTGTGCATGTCACATCTTACAAAAAGACGTGTTCCATTATTTTTCTTACATCACGAACTAGCCAAAACGATGTCATTTTGATTGTGAATGATGAAAAAAAATGAAACGACATGATGAAGTGGAATGCACACGTGGACTCCGTATATGACAAGACATGACGACGTGTCAACAAATATTGGTGTGACATGAAAATCGGCTCCAACCATTTTGAGTGGATTTAATTAATAATAAAAATGATTTACAATAGGTCAAATAAGACAAAAACCTGATGATGGACTAAACTTAAAAAACATGACACTCTAGAGTAAACAAGACCACTTAACTTTTTTTTTTTCGATCAAAATTACTAAATTTAATTTAAGTTAAATTAAATTAAAAATATTTAATTTTAGTTTCATTGACGGCACTACTTAGCGCTGGCGTTAAGCACTTAACGCCCCAAGAAATGACATTAAGCCTCCTCCATCTTCTCCAATGGGCCCCACGGAGGCCATTGGCCCAAATTAAAGTCTTAATTCTTCTTTCATTTGGGCCTAAAACCCAAAAGAAACCTCTTGCTTCCTCACCTTCTTCCTCCTCTCTTCTTTCCCACGTTTGTCTCTGTGACAAAAATTCAGACATTTCTTAAAAAAAAAAATTAAAAAAAAAAGCTTACACACTTGCTATTCATTCTTCAGACAGGTAAGGAGAAACCCTAACCCAAACCCATGGAAAACCTCACTTTCTTTTTGTTATTTTTGGGATTTTACTGATTTTTCTCTCTCTGATCACCATTACTTCCTAGAGATTCTCCGATCGTCCATTTCCGGCAGAATCTCATCCTCCTGTCGTCTATTCTTCGTCAACAACCCACGCCTCCTCTGGTCTTGCCTCTACCTGTTCAGACAGGTAAGGAGAAACCCAAACCCAAACCTATGAAAAACCTTACTTTCTTTTTGTTTTTAGGGATTTTACTGATATTTTCTCTCTCAGTAAACCTCTACTTCCGAGACTCTCCATTCGCCCGTTCCCGGATCTTCTTCTCTCTTGTTTGCTCTCCCTCTCCACAACAGGTAATTAAGAAGCAAACCCACACTATTATTATTATTAACTATTAGTTATTACATATAATAATGTCCAAATCCAATTTTGTTCTAGCATTGGGGTTTTCTATTTTTATTGTTATCTTAATTAATTATAATTGAGATTCAATAACTATTTTTGTTTGTCAGTTTATGCTTTCTTGACCTGTTGACTATTTTATTATTACTAAACTGATTCATCCTCCTCTAAAAGTTTTTTTTGTCCTATTTGCTGAAGAAGAAACTTTAACTATTGATAATAATATAATATTGTTGACAAAGCTTTGTAAATTATTTAAAAGACTATATATATATATATATATATATATATTCGAATAAATATATTCTACATATGAATGTTGAATGTATAAATAGAGGCATGTGTATTAAAAGTTGACCTATTGATAACTTCAATTGAATGAGAGAATAAAGAACCAGGGACATGACATTGACTGATATAGTAAGAAACGGATGAGCCTGACCCCCTTTCATGTGACCTCTCGAAAAGCATCCTAAATGGTGATTTGTAGGCCCAGCCAGCAGCCCAATTTTAAAACTATTGGCTCACAAGTTACAATCAAATTATCATTGCTAATATAAAAACATAGTATCAATGCCAACATTTATTACTTTATTAACTACAAAAACATTTGTTGGATAATGTAGTAGTAATAAATTGTGTTGCAAGTGCACAATTATTGTTAGTAGTTGCAAATTTAATAAAAATTTATTTAGATCTTCTCTCTCTTCCAAACCTGTCATACTCTATGTGTTGTTAGCCTTTCTTTTTTTTGGGTGCTAAAGGAAACAAACAGAGAAAAAAAGGATTAGAGATTACATTTGTGGATCCAACCATTATGGGTGAATTTATCATCACCTCCAGTGAAAAATGCCCAATTACATTAGTGTCACCTGACTTTAATATAATAAATTTATTGAGACACATTTGCCTGTCAAAATAATAACGCAAATATTATAATTCAAACAAGCTATTCAAGAAAATTACTAGCGCAGAAAAACTCGGTGACCATTGACCAAGGCGTGGCATGGCCTCCAGGGCTGCGACAATGACACTCATGCATGCTCCTTGTTCAACATTTGACTGTTGTGTTGACTGCCCGAGCGCTGCTACACGAGAGAAATTAGCTTCTACCTTATACCTTAAGACTCTTTGCGAAGAACTTAACTTTAGAGAGTACGATCGAATCCCGATTACATAGAACTGAACTACAAAGAACTCCTTCTATCCTCTACACTTGGTTATACAAGGAGCTCTAAAGCTCCTAAACAAAATCTCAACATTTAGCCTCCACAAGAGATAACTAAGGCTTATCGCCTCGCAAAGTAACTTTCAAGGTTATTGTCTGGCTGGTTCACCACTAAGTCTCCCCGCCTCGTCGGGTCACCTCCAAGGTCCCCACTTCGTCGAGTTACCTCTAGGGTTTTTTGTCTGGATGGGTTACCTCCAGATCTCCCCGTCTCGTTGGGTCACCTTCAGGGCTTCCCGCCTCGTTGGGCCACTTCCAAGACTTCTCACATTTCTATGTCACAACCAATTGGCTTCCAGGCTCTCTAAGTCACCTTTAAGTCTCACCGCCTCGTCAGGTCACCACTAAGAATTCCTACTAGGGCCGAACGTGATTGGGTCTGGATTGGACCGATTCACCTCGCCAAACCTTCCATGTGGTTTTGTTCACAAAGAGATAACTGTCCAATTTAAAAATTCACGACACATACCTCCCTTAAAGTATTTGTCAACTATAATTAACTACCTTAAACTTCAAAATCTAAAGTTTTTTCCTCTAAAAAGACTATTATATCATTCATTTAATCTTAAATTTTTAAATAATGGTATGTGTTTGAATTTGTGAAGAAAGACCAATAGTCTTTCACATGACATAGTCTTCTTCTTCTCTCTTATAAATCACATGCTAAAGATTATAGCATGTGAATGACTATTTATTTTTTTTTCCAATTTCAAATAGATATCATTAAGATAAAATGAAGGGTATAATAGTTTTTTACATAAAAAAATATTTGGACTGTAAATTTAAGATATTTAATTGTCACGCGGAGAATCGGATTTTTTTTAATCGACATTCTTCCTTACGTGTACGTATTTCTTTTTTAAATTTCTATAACATGGGCTAAATATAATGATTTGGACTTCCACAACATTCTCCCCCACGTGTGAGTCTCACATTCTTCTTTGTTAAATTTTAATATCTGGCTAATATAATGGCTTGGGCTTCCACTACTAAAAGGTCAACCTTATTAGTATGGTTTTACTTGCACCATTATGTGTGAGTCTCACATTTTTTTTATCGTTGAGCTCGACACGTGAACAATCGGATTTCTTTTTTTAATTGGCATTCTCCCTCACGTGTAGGTATTTCTTTTTCCTTTTCACGTGAGCCGCTCAGGCATGTCCACCTGCTAGCGGTCCGGGTCGGAACCAGCTCTGATACCATGTTGAATTTCATAACGGGCTACATGTAATGACTTGGACTTCCCATACTAACTCATTCACTTTATATTTATCCGACGTGGGACTTTTTTTAGTCACCACTCCAACAAACTTGTTCCAATGGATCTACGCGAGCCCACGTTCATGAAGAAAATTCGCTACCACGTTCAGTATGAACCTCGTGGTCTCATGGTAAACTTGTTCCCATGGATTCGTGAAGAAATCCACCATTGCGAAGAAGATTCACCAACGTGTTTAGCATGTACATCGTAGTTTCAAGGTGAGATCACTCCCGTGGACTCACGAAGAAGATTAACTAACATGTTGAGATTGGAACTCATGGTCTCATGGTGAGCTCGCTTTGGTGGAGTTGCGAAGAACTTCACTTTGTGAGGAATGTGCTCCTGAAATTTGAAAGGACCCACTACAAGAGAATCTAGAAATATTTGTGAGTAACCATGAACTCTCGCACTCTGAATGCTCCGTTGAAGGCTCCATCGAGCTCGACTTTTCACATGTAAGGGTGATAGTTTGAGTTGTGAGTAATCTCAAAGTCTTATGGTTGTGAGTAATCTCAAATCTCATATTTGTGAGTGATAACAAACTTTCATACTTGGAATGTTTTGTTGAAGGCTCCCCGAGTTCATTCCTGCTCATAAAAAGCGTAGAGGGTCTCACACTTGTAGGGTGTCTAGCGTCTCTTGCATGAGTAGTTGAATCTCACACTTAAAAAGATTTGGGACTTTGATGAGACAAGTTCAATCTCATATCCCATCAAAGCACCTAGGTTGAGCTCCACAAGTTCAATCATTATTACCCATTGAGGCCTACGTGTTGGACACCCAAAGCCAATTGTCATAGCCCAGCGAGGCGCATGAGTTGGACACTACAAATTCAATTGACATTTTCCATTGAGGCGCTTGAGTTGGAAACCACGAGCTCAATCTCTAGACCCGTCGATGCACATGGGTTGAAAACAACAAGTTTTAATTGTCGTCACCTAAGGAGTGAGCGAGTTGGACAACTCTCATTTAAAAGAGAAAAAAGTGAATCAAAGCAACACTTGGAGAAATTTGGAGAAGATTATCTATGTGTCTTTGTTTACGACCCTCTGCCACCTCGCCCCCGAGAGTCTCCACATGATCACACGAGTCTCTTCGGGTCTGTGTTCGTGACCCTCCATCATCTTACCCCCTCAAGCCACTGTGGAGCTCACCCTAACGAGCTTCATTACCCCACCTCTCCCCCCTCCATGACCATCCTCAAGCTTATCTCGACGAGTTTCATTGAGTCTTCCGTTGTAGCCTTCCTCAAGGCTCTCTCTAATGAGCCTTCGCAGAAAACTAAGTTCCGCACGTAGAGAAATTTTACTTCTCTTAGAGCTAGAAGTTTTAAGGGACCCTAAGACCCCCTTAAAATTTCACTTCTCTCAGAGCTCAATCTCCAGACCCCAATCACATATTTATTGGTAAATTGAACTCTTATTTAGTGGGATCTAAAAGAGAGGCTCCCACGTATGAGTTTCAAATGAGTATAACGAACTACAGTACGATAGTGTATCATGCAGCAGGCTCTGTTTATACTCTCCTTGTTCAAATATTTGTACACATTTCTTAAAATTTTGTGCCAAAATAATGGTCTACATTTCATGCATGAATTTGGACAATTATTTCGAAACGGGTGGAGCACTTTTTGTTTATTAAAGTTATAACCTGATAGTGGTGTGATTATTGTTCTGTTAGTGAATGTTTATTGTGTATGGAGTTGGATATTTATGTTTCTGTTGAAGTGGACAGTTATATTTTAGGTTTGATGTAGTTAAAGAGTTTTGCTGATTTTATTATTTTCTACAGGAATGCCTCCCGCAAATATTAATGTCGAGCACTTAATTTTTGACTTGGGTAATATTGGAAAGAAATGCTCGGGGTCTCACTCCCTCAAATTTCATGAGAATTTGATTGAGAAGTTAGGTGTGACTAGAATTCCTACTGCAATTGATGGGTTGGATGTGCCGGTCTTACGCCCTCCTGTGGAAGTTGGAGAGAAGCCTACACATTTTCTAGATGTTCAATTTCAGTACCACACTACTCATACAGATTTGGATGGATTTGATGATGCTGGAGAGCCACGCAGGGTTACGATCAGAGAAGATTTTAAGCTTGATTTGAGGAGCTTGATGGAGGATGCATACATCATCGGTTTTAAGGGAGACAAACACAAGTCTTTTTTTGAATTGAGAGATGACAAAAACGAAAAAGGAAAATTAATTCCTGATTCTGAAGAGCTACCTCTCAACTGTCGATATACTGGATCGGGCAGTATCGGTACAAATAGCTATGCAACTTGTCTCCCTGAAGATCTTCATCCAGATGATAAGAAAACCTTCGATAGTTTTGAATCTAGCTCAAAAAACTCAGAAAAGGCAAAGCCGGTTGAAGTTTCTTTTCGATACTACACTCCTATCAACCGAGAGAACACCATAAAGTACGTCAAATCCCTGTACAACTACGAGTCTCACACAAGCAAAAGAGAGCTGGCAAATGCACTTATGTATATGGTGCAGTTTGTGTCTGAGGCAGTTAGATTTACCGGTATACGTAAGCATATTGCTGAACAATGGTATCGACTCGATGCCCGACCTCTGGACCCTACCATGGTGAAAGACCAAAACAACTGGAAAGATTATTCAGATGAATTGCAAGGGGAGACGCCCACAGAAAATGAAGCATTGGCCAGAAAAATCGGACTTGCTAAACGTAAGAAAGGGTGGAGGTCGGAAGAAGAGAGGAAAGGAAAAAGTGGTAGGAGGGGAAGATAGTACTAGTAGCAAACCTTGAGCTTAGAAACAATAGGAGTTATACTTCTTGTTTTGTTGAAATCAATAGATAAATCCTGAACAGATAGAAAATCCTCACTGCTCTGATCACGAGTTCAACCTCTTCCTCGCTGCCCTCACGGATTCAATCTCAAGAATTGCTAAAATAGCAAGTTTCTAGCAAATTGGATCCAGTAATTGTGAAGAACCCTAACAATTGCACTTCATCAGGATTCCAAGTTTGTGAGGTTTAGTTTTGAGCTGTTTCGGTTGCATCAAGTAGAAAATACCTTTTTTTTTAAACTACTTATGTGTTGAAGTTAGTAAGGTCTGACTTTTGAGTTCATGTTCTCATTGTCGAGTTCTTTTCGTTGTACTTACTCTTCTACTGTGTTTTTGATCCAATTATGCTTTTATGACAATGATTAGAGTATTTTCAGATGATTTTTTTTTTGCTGTACATAGAGCATCACTAATCATGCATGCATAAACATTACTAGACTCTTAGATGAAGTTTACTTGGATTTGTTTTGTTTATTCAGCTAGACATGGTGATTGTGGGTGCTGGCTTAGCAGGCCTCACTACAGCCTTGAAATTTGACAGGTATATATTATTCTCTGTGTTTCCAATATCTTCATGTTTGTGTTGATGAGTTTGTGAGCTAATGTATGACATTGTTGTCAAATTATCACGCTATATGACAGGCCTCACTTGGAATTGGTTTACAATTTAGAGGTATGCAAGACCTGGACAAAGCTTGTTTAGTTGTGGCTATACCAATTGCTAATGTTCTGTTATCTCACAGTATTATAGATTAGATTTGGCCTTGGTATTTCTATTATTGTGAGGATACTGTGTTTTTGAAATTATTATGTTGAAGAACTAAAGATGTCTTATTTATTTGATACTCTTTTCTTGTTTGCTTTTATGAGTTAAGCTGTAAACAGAGTGTCTCAGCCTCTCATGTACAAAAGATATCTAAGAACTTACAATATTTGGAAGTGCACTGCCTGTTTTCGTATGCATCAAATATTCAAAATCACCATGTCATTGTGTACTGTACATTGCAAACTGCGGATTATTGGGTTAGGAGGTGTGTTTATGTACCACCAGTTTTTTTTTTTTTTAAATGGATAATAGAAGTTCAATGTTCCATTATACAAAGCAACTCAATAGAAGCATATATATATGTGAAGAACTAAGAATCTAAATGGGGGTACCATAACAGAACATCAGGCAGGTGCTTTCGCTTTCAGTGAAACCGTCTTTTCTCTGAGATTATCAGATAAAAGAACATGTTGCATGCATGTAGCTGTTTAATGATGTGTTTCCTTAATTATACTTGTAACATTGGCTCTTTTACCGGAATTGTTTTCTTTGTTCTTTAATTTGACTTGCACTCTATTGGTTTCCTAGACTGTGTCTTAAAGAAAGTCTAGTACTCTATTAAGAATTTATGATGGCGTTGTTGACATTAATTTGTTTTCTTAGGGTTTCCTCTGGTCCTTTTTCACCATCTTCTTGTCCTCTTTCGGAAAAGTTCCGATTAAGGTTGCAATTATCTCTCTCTCTCTATATCAAAATGATGTGATGATGTACGTGATAGACTTGCATTTCATAATTTTATAATATGAAATAAATTTCCAACAAACAACAATATAAAATATATGTTACCATCACATTCTCATAAATTTATATATGACAGAGATCGTTTGATATGAACGACATATTGTACCAATAACGTATCCGGTAGGTCACCACTAAAGAAACTAATATGGCATGTCTATAATTACCATATTATTTTGTATAATATTTAATTTGATACATATAACATTACACATGTAAGTAAAATCTATGTATTGATTTTATTTTATGTACTGTTATCAAATACTAGTCTATATCCCGTGCGTTGCACGGAATAAAAGAATATATTTGTAATACTTTTGTTTATATTATATTTAGAAAATAAGAATAATTAGATAATTATAAACAAAAATATATAAGTACACAATATATACATATTTTAAACAAAATAAAAATTGGATCTAAAACCAACATGGGTTGGAGCAAGTGGTAAGTAGTTTGTCTCCGCTTAAGCAAGGTCTCGGGTTTGAGTCTTCGGGGCAAAGCTCTGGTGAACCAGTGGGCAACAAAAAAAAAAAGATCTAAAAATTATACCAAACACAACAAAATTTAAATTTATAATTAAATGTAAACAAATTTCAATTACATATGCATAACTACAATTATGTTTCTCTTTTTTTTATTAACTACGTATACATCAATTGCATAATGCTTTTCGTTAAAAGAAGGTTTGAATCCGGCTGCTTCTTATTTGTTCGTCAAATATATATATATCCTCCTAACCAATATCAATAGAAAAAAAAATATTAGCAAAAGAACATGAATAATATTAGTTTCACAATATATTAACTAAAGGGTTAAATACATTTGCCTCCCCTAGACTGGACAAAATTATGATTTTAGCCCATGTTCTCATTCGCTTATTGATTTAGCCCTTAAACTTGATTATTTTTTGAATATAGCCCAATTAATCGGCTATTTTAGGTTAATCCAGTCTACCACACCAGTTTTATCCACGTAGGCTTTGTCGGTCGAAGTGTTGCAACAGACTATGAGATTTTGGAGATTACGGCGGTGAAACTGGCAGCGGCCGG
>JAYMTK010005356.1:0-10290 GCA_036897405.1 Pelargonium myrrhifolium
TTTTTGATGATGTGGCGCTCTAATATGCATTATAAACCAGTTTTTTTGTTCCGCTTTTATAGTATGTATAGATTATAGATGTTGTATCTTCCTTGAGTTGCCAATCTGTAATCAGTGTGTTAAGTATCACAACTTTTGGTGTTGGCACATTGTAATATTCTACCTCATATAGTCATATTCTCTTTTACTTTAGAAACTATTTCATCTTGTGAAATTGCTCACCCATAGTGTCTTTTCTTTGGATAATCATACACGGGCCTCTCATTTCCTGTGTTTTTATTTTCTGCAGTTTGCAATTTCTTCTGGGATCATTACAGCTTGCACCATGAGTAGCCTTTTCAAATATAGTGACAAGTCTGTGGTGTTTGTGTATTTCTTCTTGTTTGGACTCAGTGCTATCACATTGTCATTTTTGATCTCTACATTTTTCACACAAGCTAAAACAGCTGTGGCTGTTGGAACCCTTGCTTTTCTTGGTGCATTCTTTCCCTATTACACTGTCAGTGATGAGGCTGTCCCAATGTAAGTACTCACACTATTTGCAGTTCTATACCAAAGCCTGGATGTCTTCTTATACCAACTTTCATATTTTGCAATATAGACAGAAGTCATCTAACATTTTCTCTTTTTCCATTACTAGGATACTGAAGGCCATTGCTTCTTTGCTTTCACCAACAGCCTTTGCTCTAGGATCCATTAACTTTGCTGATTATGAGCGGGCTCATGTTGGACTACGTTGGAGCAATATATGGCGGGTATGCTCAGTTTTTTGGGGATTTGCTCGGCAATTTGTTGTGAATATTTTGTTTATTTGTTTCTTTGCTGTAATCTAAACTTTCAAGACCATGAATATGCAGGCGTCATCTGGAGTGAATTTTTTGGTCTGTCTCCTGATGATGTTGCTTGACACACTGCTGTACTGTTTGATTGGCCTTTACCTGGATAAGGTACTTCTAAAATTAGCTACCTGTTCTGTTAAGGTTGTTGACATTGTGCTTATGAATTGTTACTTACACATTCTATTTGATTTTTGATGTAAAAAATTACATTTTGATATTGTACCAATTTGTCATTTCTTGTTTTGTTTTCCCTGAATCGAGGTGAATACCCACGTTTCTGAAGGAAACTTTTAGGATGGTCATTCTGTCATTGACAAAGCTAAAGAGCTATAAAGCTGGCTCCTCCTTGCACCACAGCTTAAAATAATTATGACTAGCAATATAAAATCTTCGGCATGGTTCCTTTAGAAAACAACCAGTACATATTCTAAGCAGCTTTCAACTGATAGCTTTGGTTTCTTTTAATTGTTTTAGTACATTGCAAGAACATTTGTGTAAATGGCATCCAGGTTCTAATTCTATAGTATATAGTTAGTGACAGCCATATGTTTGTTTGAGCCCCTAAGATCATATGTGCTTCTCCTATGTGGAGTCTGCTTTTCTGTAATACCTTATCTAAATGAAACATGTTCATGTTATTAGGTCCTTCCTAGGGAGAATGGCGTGCGCTATCCTTGGAACTTCATATTCCAAAAAGGCTTCTGGAGGAAAAAAACTGTTATCAAACATAACGCTTGTAGTCCTCATGTAAAAGCTAAAGCTAGTTTGCCCCATAAAGATATTTCAGGACCTGACATAGAAGCGATAAGCTTGGACATGAAGCAACAAGAGCTTGATGGCAGGTGAATGTACTTAAATTTGTATGTCCTTGAGATTTGTCATTTAGTTCTTTCTTCACACATGTTCAACTTGCAGATGTATCCAAATTAGAGACCTGCATAAGGTCTATGCTACAAAAAAGGGGAATTGTTGTGCTGTTAACTCATTACAGCTCACTTTGTATGAAAACCAGATTCTATCCCTTTTAGGTGAGGGTGTTCATTTCCCTTCACCTTCATTTATATTGTCTTGGTCTATGATTTCCTTATCTTCAACCTTAATTTTCTGGCATTCTGATCTGACAATACCATTGTTGTAGGGCACAATGGAGCTGGTAAAAGCACAACAATATCAATGCTTGTTGGCCTTATTCCTCCTACTTCTGGAGATGCTTTAGTTTTTGGAAAGAATATAACTACAGAAATGGTAATTTCTGGTTTTCTGAGTAATCTTGTTCTTTTCTATTTTTTACTTGCAAGTTTTCAATAGTCACATGCATTATATTTTGCATTTACAAATCCAATTTTCTTTGGGAATTCAATGTTACTCTTTTTCTCGTGTCTGTGGTTGCTTTTCTGGTCAACTGGAAACAGAAATAGAAATGTGGTTGCCTTCATAATTAAATGAATTATTTGTTTATTATCCAGTCTGTTATTGATTTGATCCAGGTATACCTATGCATAACCATTAATGGATAACCGATATTAACAATGAGTTCTGATTTGCTTGTGTTGTTTTCTAGGAGGATTAACTGCTGTTAAGTTTCATTATTGTGCTACACATAATGGTTTAGGCTTCCACTACTAAAAGGTCAACCTTATTAGCAGGATTTGACCTCCACCATTATATGTAGCTTGTTCACTTTATATTTATCTAATGTGTGACTTCATCACTCACTTCAACACTCCCCCTCACGTGCGAGTCTCATATTTTAAATTTTATCGGTGTGCTTGACACGTGTACAATTGGGGCCTTTTAAATCGGCAGCCCTTCTCACAATTTAAGTGTGATTTTGAAGACTCCCTATGCATGTGCAGCTCCCATCTCCTACACTTTCTGCTAATGGGTTATATTAAACTCTAGGCCTCTTGAGTGAGTGTGATTTGGTTAGCAATTACCTAGACTTAGATTCTTGGATGTTTGAGATTATTTTGTTTGTTCACAAGTTTGGCTACATATGTCGGTGCACATCTGATTTTAAATGGTGGAGTCTGTTAGCGGTGATCTGACCAGGGCAGTGGAATTGTCCAGTTGGGCACATTTATTTTTCTCCGCTCGTGTTGTTTTGACTATCAAAAAGAAAAGGTCAAATCACAGAAATAGGCGAATTGTTCTATGCCCCGTCTGCAGAGGCTGAACTTGCTTCAAATGAGAGATGGTCATTTTCCACAGATTACTGACATAAGCATTCCAAAAAAGAGAATACCATGTTTGGGTTTTCTAAAGCATGTCAAGTTTTTGAAGTTCATATTTCATAATTTGTCTTTCTGTTACACATTGTTTTTATCTATTTTATTGGTTTATGCCTCTCTTTGCACATTCTTTCTCTAGTACTTACCTAATCTTGTGGTTATTTGACATTCTTTTCTATAGGATGAGATACGGCAAGGGTTGGGTGTGTGCCCGCAGAATGATATTCTTTTTCCAGAGTTGACCGTAAGCATTATTTTACACATTTCATTAATGTCGTGTTGAATATTAGGATTTTATTGACAACTTCTTCATGCTTCTTGATGTCCTTCATGTCATTCTTATTGATATTTTTGTTATGCATGCTTCAATCCTTTCTAATTAGCTATCTTATACTTTCACCTTACTTGTTGAAGTATCCACAATGAAAATGAGTGAAGTTTGAGACCACTTTATATATCACACCATGTATTAGCTTTGGCTTTTGTGTTGGAAACTTAAAGTGATTTCAGAGTTGGCTTGGTCTTAGGCCTTTTCTTGTTTGTGGTGCTTCCCATTAATTCTTGATCCATGTGCACCATCCATTGTGTTGTCAGACGGCTTCCGCGTGTTGAAGATCCACACATGTAAACTGTCTTGAGTTCTGATACTGCTTTATATTTGTGTTGGAATCTTAACATAGGTTATTAGTTATCATCTAACTATCCAAAAACCTATCCACTTATATGTCTCATTAATCTCCATGGGCATCTCTAAGTACCCTCTAAAGTTGCTTGTAAGTTCCTGCATCTAGTTTTTTATTTTTTATTTATTTTTAATTTGCTCATTACAATTTTATAGATGATATAGCTAGCCCTAATCTTTAAAAGTACTATTAAAACCAACCCAGAGGAGAACGAGATTCGTAACTACGACCTCTGGTACTTATTGAACTAACTGATGTCTTCAATTGGAGATTTATTTGTGAAGGAAAAAAATGATATAAGAAAAATATGAAAAGAAAAGAACAAATGCAATACATGCATTTTCCAGGATACAGTATTGTTGCAGTGAACGGGTATCCATTTTACCGTGGATTAAGTTGATTTTTTATTCTATTTAACTGGTTCCTTTATCCAGGTTAGAGAGCATTTGGAAATGTTTGCCATTCTGAAGGGTGTAAAGGAAGATTGTTTGGACAGCGTTGTGGCTGATATGGTTGATGAAGTGAGATTTCTATGTTTATGGAGTTTTATGTGCTTGATTTCATATGTTGATTTATTGAAGATAAATAATATTTTAGCTGTGAAGCTTGAGATGGTATTTTCTGCTGTCAGATGTTAGGGATTTGTTTATTGAGAATATATTATTTTCTAATTTATATTGTCACCTCCTTTTTATTTTTTGATGTGTTGTTGGCTTGTTAGAAATAATTTTTTTCCTTTGCTAATGAAACATTAATTCTACACCTCATGTCAAATCATTGAAGATGTTGCGGCAGAGTTTTGATGTAACTGCCTTGCTTCATTTTTTATGGAATTATTTTGGAATAAGTACCATGAGCTCTGATACTTTGTCCTTTCCTTTTTACAAATCCGCATGTCTTCAATTGTAAATATGTAAACATTTTGCAACTAATTTGTACTTTAAGACATTTCAGATTATGTGGTAAGCTGTGTAGAACATTTGATTTGTTTTCTTCCCTATCTTTCATATTTTCTTTCAATATATATTCTCCTTTCGCATGCTGCTTTATACATTTGACCTGATAGCATTTTTTCCTCTATAATTCATAGTTACATATGCTAAATGTGTATTTTTACTTCTACTATTGTGGGCAGGTAGGTTTGGCTGATAAAGTCAGCACAGTTGTGCGGGCTCTTTCTGGTGGCATGAAAAGAAAGTTATCTCTTGGCATTGCGCTGATAGGAAACAGTAAGGTTGGTAGAAAAGCTTAAGAGCAAATTTTAGTTGTTTTCTATGTTGGAATTAGTTCATATTGTCTTCTCTATCTCCACTACAGGTTATTATTCTTGATGAACCTACTAGTGGAATGGATCCATACTCAATGCGTTTAACATGGCAATTAATAAAAAAGATAAAGAAGGGAAGGATAATATTACTGACAACACACTCAATGGATGAAGCTGAAGTGTTAGGAGATCGAATAGCTATCATGGCAAATGGTTCCTTAAAATGCTGTGGAAGGTTCTTGCCAAAACACAACTTCATAATCTCTTTTAACAATAACAAAATAATGTCTTATTAACATTTAGTATACTAATACAACTATTATATGGTTGTTTGTCCGACTTTGATAGAAGAAAGCATGTTCTATGTCCACAACCTATTCAGTTTTTGTTTGTTTTTATTTTTCCCTCCATGGAAAACGAAACAAGGCATCATTTATTTGAAGAACTTTATGGAGAGTGTTTTTTAATTTCCCGTGTTTCGTGCACCATAAAAATTTAACCAACTGAATATTTTTTTGGTCAAAGGAATTTTTTATCACAATTTTCATAAAACTTTATCTTTCAAAAGCGGAAGTCATTTTCTCCATCGATAAATATTCTCTGAAGACAACAAAATGCTATTTGTGTAAGTTTGCTCTGGATTTTGCATTTCTGCTCCTTTTGTTCTTATTATAGTTAAACAATAAAGTTTCTTAGTGGTTTTTTTTTTCTTTTTTCCTACTGCCATCACTCTCTTATGTGTAATTCCCCATTTGAAGAAGAGTTTGATACTTGAACTTTATATTTAGAAATAAAACATTGAATTGATTGTAAGAACCCTACTTATTTTGTCGTGTATACGGGGAAATGATTGTTCTGGAGTATTTCTATTTTGTTGTTTATCAAACAACATTCTTATATACAATTCTCTTTTTTCACGGGAACTTAGTTACTTGATTTGTATGCTCAATTCTTATATAAGTTTAAGATTGTTATCTTATCTGAAACTCTCATTTTGCACCAGTTCTCTTTTCTTGAAGCATCAATATGGGGTTGGTTACACTCTCACTTTGGTGAAGGTTTACATTTTTCCCATTCTTCGTCTGTTTCCTTTTCCTTGTCAATATCGACATGCCTGACAGTCTGATTATTATCATTTCCTTTCAGTCTGCACCCACTGCCTCTGTAGCTGCTGATATTGTTTACCGTCACATTCCGTCAGCAACCTGTGTGAGTGAGGTATGTACTCTTCAATCTTGTTTAATCACTTAAAACTTTTTGTAACACATATATGTTCATTGATTTGCCTGTTGTGTCAACACTTAAACATGCATCATTCATGAACATGGTTTCTGGACATAACTCTGAAAACTTGTGTGTAAGTGGGCTGATCCCAAGCCTTTGAATTAGTAGGGCATCTCAATTTTTGATGGGTGGGTAGCCAATCTTTATTGATCGAACGTATCAGCGGGCTTATTAGTAACTATTGCTGGCAGAGTTTAAGGTTTATTATATCTTAGCGTTTGTGAATCTTCTGTTTTTGAATATTTTTGAATTTATGGTACCTTATTATACATATACAAACTCCTTGCCTGCCAAAATTCTCGTTGATTTAAATTTTGCTCTGACTGTTGTATTGGGTTTGATATACCTGTCCAGGTTGGAACAGAAATTTCTTTCAAGCTTCCTCTTGCATCCTCGTCATCCTTTGAAAGTATGTTTAGGGAAATAGAAAGATGCATGGAAAAACCTGTTTCTCACTCTGAATCAAGTGCTCATGAGGACAGAATTTGTCTTGGCATAGAGAGTTATGGTATATCTGTCACAACTTTGGAGGAGGTTTTCTTGAGAGTTGCAGGATGCGATATTGATGAGGCTGAGTGCATTGAGCAGAAAAAAACTTATCTTTTACCTGATTCTGTGGTTTCTCAAGCTTCTAATGATCATGCTCCAAAGAAAGTGGTCCATTCCAAACTTTTTGGGAATGTCAAAATGGGTGTCGGAATGATATCTACCCTGGCATGTAGAGGATGCAGTTTAATATTTGCTGCAGTTTTAAGTTTCATAAACTTCATAAGTATGCAGTGCTGTTGCTGTTGTATTATTTCAAGGTCAACATTTTGGCAACATTCTAAAGCATTAATCATAAAGAGGGCTCTGTCTGCTCGGAGAGACCGCAAAACAGTTGTTTTCCAGCTTCTAATTCCTGCTCTGTTCTTGCTTTTTGGTCTTCTCTTGCTCAAGCTGAAGCCACATCCTGATCAGCAGTCAGTAACCTTCACAACTTCACATTTTAATCCTCTTTTACGTGGTGGGGGTGGTGGTGGTCCAATCCCTTATGATCTATCCTGGCCTATAGCGAAGGAGGTTAGTCATAGTTTTTATATACCCACCTTTTCCTCACCCCTTTCCTTCTTTTTGTGTGATTTTGTTTTAATATTTGGTGTAACACGTATAAATTGCTGTGAATCAACCTTTGAAAGGCTACTTATGATGCAGGTTGAACAGTATGTTGAAGGCGGCTGGATTCAAAGCTATAAACCTAGTACATATACATTTCCGGATTCAGAGAAGGCATTAGCGGATGCAGTTCAGGCAGCAGGCCCAACTCTAGGACCAGTCTTACTTTCAATGAGTGAATTTCTAATGTCCAGCTTCAATGAATCCTATCAGTCAAGGTTTGTTGACCAGAATATTTTGTTGACAGTCTCCTATAAAATTATAGTTATTTATGGAGGGTTTCTTTCTTTCTTTATTTTCTTGAACAAGAGTTTCTTTATTTTGTTGAGTATCTATTGAATGTTTTGTACGTGATCTAGTTTTTATCTCTATTATATTAATATGAATATGTGTTGGGTTTGTGCATTCTTGTGTGCTGTGCATGGTAGAGGATGCTTCTGATTGATTTTGGGAAAAGAATAATATTATGCCATTGCTCATTTCGTGCAGCCTATTGTATGTTCTGCTGTTGTGTCAATAAGAACATATTCTGTTCCAAGTTGATTTTTTATTCATTCTTGTGAAGTGCACCCTTGACGTAGGAAATATATGTTGTTGTTCATATGAGTTAGTCTTCTATACATTATTTCCACAATTTTTGGATTTCATTTCATTATAGATCCTGGCAAAACAGGTCAGGATTCAAAAAGTTATGTTGATTTTATTAGCATGTATGACATGTTTTGTTAATGTTTTCTTGTTTGACTCTAAATTAAGCTTATATGCAGGTATGGAGCAATTGTGATGGATGATCAGAATGATGATGGGAGTTTAGGATACACTGTACTGCACAATAGTTCTTGCCAGCATGCTGCTCCAACCTATATCAATTTAATGAATGCTGCAATTCTTAGGCTTGCTACTCGTGACAAAAATATGACAATTCAGACACGCAACCACCCTTTACCAATGACGGAGAGCCAGCGCTTGCAACGCCATGTATACATTCTCTGTTCTTTGATTATGGCCTGAGTATCCTTGCAACTCTTTGCTGCACAATAGGCCTTAACTACAAATGATATTCACCAAAGCTTTGTTTTACTTGTATCTTCCGTGCTGTAGGTTAAGACTAAGGTTACCTTATCTATTGTCTTGAAATGAGGGTAACACAAAAAAAATGAAAGCATTTTAAAGATAAATTACTTCCATTATATATTACAAACTCATGATGAAACTGACTTGAAAGAGAATCGACTCTACTAAAACTCAATCAAGTTTATCTATCTGAAAATGAACCAATACATTTTTACTTTGCCTTTTTGTATTTTTCATAAAGGCTAATTAGAGATCAATGTTTATCGTGATTTTTTACTTTGGATTGCTTTTTAATTTTGTAGGATCTGGATGCTTTCTCTGCTGCAGTTATTATTAATATTGCCTTCTCTTTTATTCCTGCCTCTTTTGCTGTTGCTATTGTAAAGGTACGTTCGGAATGCCCCTTTGAAGTGCCTTGTTTGTTATTGGGTGAATTAGGAAAAGAATCATAATATCTTTAGTAGGATTATGCACATATATTGTTTTGCTCAACAAGCTTATGTTGCAAGGATGAGTGGACCTGCTTAAGTTACTTGCTGGTTTTGGAAGATCGTTTTGTTTCTGATTACTCTTGCATACAATTGGTCCATTGGAATAGAAGTTCCCAATTATCAAATAAAGATCTAAGAACCCAAAGGAGTTGTACAGATTACCATTAGAAGTTTTAGAAGGTTACAATATACTGGTTGTACACATACAAACTCTTTTAGCAAAGTTAATGATAGTTGTATTAGTTTACATTATATTGGATGGAGGAGGTGATTGTCATCTTGTGTTATCCTTTCCTTCAATATAATATATGTTTTTTAAATGTGACCTCATAAAGAATCAGGAAGAGCCTGATTGGCTGGTTCACTGACAGTCTTGTGCCTCTCTTATCATATGGTATCTCTTTACCTAGTTAACGTCATATCTCTGTTTGTATCTTCTTTGATATGTGCTAAACAGCAGAAGGCAGTTCAAAGAATTCATTTAGTCCTTTTAGCCTCCGATTTCCCTAATTTTGGCAAAGCATGCAAGACCACTAGTGCTCTGCTAGCAGATGGTTCATGTCCTCAGTTCCATTTCTTCTTTTGTCCTTGGTTAACAAAAAACTTTTTGGCTCGTTTTTGTTAGTGCATTTGGCCTTATCAGGCCCGTCATCATTGATGGCGAAAAAATCTACTTTTAATTTGTTTGTAGTCTTTTGCATCTTCATTATATTTGTTTTTTTAATGATAGCATCTTTATCTGGATCCTGACTGCAAGTTTCTAACTAGTTTGTCTTATTAACACTTGACCTCTCATGATCTGTATACAATGCAGGAGCGTGAAGTAAAAGCTAAGCATCAGCAATTAATCAGTGGGGTATGCTTGCTACTTCTCTGTATTAATTCACTAAATATTTTACACATGGGACTTCATCAGCTTCTTATTTCCTCGCTCAGGTTTCTATACTTTCATATTGGGCCTCAACATACATATGGGACTTCATCAGCTTCTTATTTCCTTCATCTTTTGCAATGATTCTATTTTACATCTTTGGTATGCCTTTTAACTCTCTTTTGTCAGCTTCTGTATTTGCTTTGTTGGTCCAAAAACTTAAGCTTTCAATTCCAGTTTCGTCCTTTATATCATAAAGCTTACATAGTGGGCTTCCTTCAACATACATATGAGACTTGTTATTGTTATTGTTATTATTATTTTTTTTTTGGGAGGGGGGGTGGGGAGGGGCTTGACTGTCATACCTTTGCTATTCAATTTCTACATGTTTACTG
>JAYMTK010005357.1:0-10289 GCA_036897405.1 Pelargonium myrrhifolium
TGAATCAACCAGATCACTTCTCTAATGCCACCTCATCAAAAATGGATTGAATATTTAATGGCGTTAGTATAGGTACTACTTACACTATGTAAACTTTCAATTGAGTACTGCATTAGCTAAAGTTTAAAATTAAGTACTACTTAGATTATTTAACCAAACTTTAATGACCAAATTGACTATTATCTCATCTGAATTATATAAATAGCAAAAAAAAGTTCAAAAATATAAACATTCCGAACACTTCATATTTCAAATTTTTAAGGAAAAAAAAACTTTCCAAAAATAAATCAAAAATTCTAATAATTCCAAATATAACTAAAAATCATAATTCTTCACTATGGGTAATTACAGAAGGTACCCATCATTTAAAATTTGTTTGCACTGAAGCGCATTTAAGAGACTAAATTTACTTTAAACTATCCAATTTGTGATCCGTCGGTATTTTCATCCGTTTCCGTTAATTGTAGTTAGAAATGACCGACCAACTTGTTCTTTCTCCATCTTTTCCGTCATCGTCTTCTTCTTCTAAAGATCTTTGTTATCCTTTTTTCTTAATCCTCCATCTTCATTTCTTCCGGATTCTTAATCTCCATCTCCTCCAAATCTTCCATCTCCATCTTCTTTAAATCTTTAATCTCATCTCCTCCAAATCCTCCATCAACAATAACAAAGAACCAGACCCACAATCAAGCACCACTACCATCACTCTCTTTCAAATCCTCAATCTCTTCTCCATCTTATTTCCGAACCCCAAAGTCGTTGTTGTCGTTGTCGACGGATGTGAGTTCTGCAATAGAGAAAGTCATCGCCGGATGCCCTACCCCACCATAACATGTGAATGACACATGATGTGAGATAGTATATTTTCGTCCATTTTAACGGACGATTCACAAATTGGATAGTTTAGAGTAGCCTAACATAAATTTGGTCTCTTAAGGGCGCCCCAATGCAAACATGTTTCAAATGAGGGGTATCTTCTGCCTCAAGTCAAAACCAACCTTCATACCAAGCACTAATCAACTCAAATCAAAATTAACCTGAAATATGCCACAATCTCAAACCAAAATTAGCATTAAAACCAACTTCAAGCCTATCCTCAATCCAAACCGAGGATTCTGCACTTTGAGAAAAAAAGAAGAAGCAAAGATTGAGTTCATTTCAATATCAGTCGAGTTTTCTATAAATTGAAAACTTGGGAGATTGAAGATCAAGAAGGTCATGCAAATTGTAAGATTGACATGAAACATTTTTGAGCTTGAAATATTCAGATTCATTGGTTGTTGGAACCACACACATCATGATCTACAAATTCATTCAAAATACCATTTTGGAAGACAGAGTATTGCTGGACCTTGTTTGGAACTGCCACAAACAAAGCTGATGAGGGGCTGTTGATCCAAGAAATGGAAATATTAGCAAGTGATCGACATTAAATCAGAAAGAAAGTATTCATGATGACGGTACCTATTACAGAGAATAATAAATAAATAAATAATCAGATAGAAAGAGAGACACAACAAGGAGAAGAACAGAACTTGTGTACATATATAATGATCTCAACAATTATTACGGCTACATTAATCATAACTCACACTAAAAAAAAGATACTGACAAAGAATAGGTACAATAAGCATGCGGTTCTTGAATTTTATTCGGGCATACACAAGCTATTTTACAATGACGTAAAACTGAAAGAATCCTTATCGGCATCCAACAGTGTGAATGAAGAGTTGTTTGTGATGCTTCACGAATTCTTCATCGGGGTCCGAATAATAGGGATGGAGGCAGTGGGGTAGCAACACTAAAACATTAATCAACAACTACAGTTGTTCCTGTCGAGGGTGTACTAATGGGGAACTTAGATGCCAAGTTTTCTTCAACACCAATGACATTGAAGGAAGGCCTCTTAGCTAAATCAGTTTGTAAACACCATGCAACAACTTTCATCAACTTCACAACTTCTAATCTACTTACTGGATCCATCTTTTCACATAAATTACTGTGGACCATGTCAAGTACTTTATCCTCTTTTGTCTTCCTCTCAAAAAAAATTTCAATAGTAGATCACATCTTAGGCTAACTATCCTCACACTACAGCCTAGCTCCACAAGGAAGGCACAACAACTACATAAGTTTCAAATTAAGATGAATCTGCTACACGAATGCCCCTTTAAAAAGGCTTCCCGTCAGAAGAATTCATCATGATCACATGCTGTAGTTACTCGATGAAAGGTAATACCTCTAATATTACCCGTTAATATATAGTGTTTACACTCCTCAAACATACTCCACATACCAATTCTGGATACACAATAAGAGGTTACAATCTACCAATTTAAACCAAAAACAGAAATCAGAGAAGAATGATTTCTAATACAGCATGTGAACCAAACAACAATCATTTTCTATACACACAAATGTTTTTAGTACAGAACCAAATCTATATGAAATGCTGTTAAAAAAGAACTGACAAATAGAAATTCGATTAGCAATACACTCTCATCCCATAATTTTGTTCAACTTGATGCACTCTATGAGATCAACTTTTCCTTTATATAAATTCAACAGAACATAACCCCAATACAATAACTAGACGAGTTTCTAATATGAATATTATCCATTAACGTCCCTTAAATAAAGCAGAATATTTCTCGTTAATAAAAACAAAATCTAGGAGAATTAAGAATTTTGTGCTCTCCAGTCTCCTGTGACATGGATATATATACAAATCAAAATCACATACTAGAAGCAATGGGAAGATGTTGACAGATAAGTTTAATAAAAGCATGCAGTTCTTGATCAAGTTTTATTCGCGCATACACAAGCAGTTTTGATAAGACGTAAAATCAAAAGAATCTTTACTACTGACCTGGTACAGTATGAAAGAAGAGTTGTTTTTGATGTTTCACAAATTCTTCATTTGGGTAGCTATACTGATACGACCAACAACTACATGAGTTGTTCTTGCCAAGGGTCACAAATTGTCCAAACCAACTGAGATGAAGATCTTGGCTTCCATAACACATGTACTCATAAACTAAGAGCCTAGCTATGGAATTTTCCAGCACAAAAGCCAACCAAATTGACATAATTGACATCTTCACTTCACTTGTATGGTAGCTAGCACCAAGAATTAATATATCTGAGTATGACTGCTGAATTCATTATGGAGATTAATCACACACACACACACACACATATATATATATATATATATTTGTTTGGTGTCATCAACTGCATGCCTTGGCAAATGTAGAATGTTCAAGAGCAGGTAGGTGTGGATAAGTAGTGAATAGAAAAGAGATGGAGGATTGAGGCACTCCAAGCTGTCTCAGTAATGCTACATTATATTAGGAGTGAAGCTGGTGAGTATATTAGATGTGAAAATACAGTTGCGCTTAAAAGCTGTTATAACTTGCTTGTCTTCCAAAAGAGCTACATTTTTGAGGAAATTGTGGCAGAGAATCAGTTGTTTCTCCAAGCTGTATGTCAGAAGTGTCGGGTTTGAAGAGAGAATCGCAGCAAGATCGATGCTTGATATTCCAATGAAACTCAAAAACTGGATTTTGGGCAAAAGGGTCTTCTCAGTATTGTAAGTAAGCAGTGCTGGGTTCATCCTGACAAATTTGGAGATGTGGGCCGGGTTTGGCTTTAACACAGCAGCGGACCTCCGGTTGTTGCCTGACACCATCAACACCTCCTCCTTCTAGTCTCGCTTCCGAGCCTCCTCCTCAATACGGAGTAGGGTAATCAAGTTTTCCAACGAGAACTCTTTCGTTTTGTGCCTGAGAAGATTTTTAAAATCCTTCCACAAAAGGGGTAATTTATCGATGATTACATCAACTTGAAACTGTTTATCTAAAACCATACTTTCGGACGTTACCTGATGCGCAATTTTCTAGAGTTCGTGAGATTGCACCTCAACAGATTTGTCGTCGATCGTCTGGAACTTGAGATACCGGCTAACTGCATATTTCTTTGTTCCGGCTCCTACGGTGTTGTATTTGTTCTGGAGCGCCTCCCAAATATTTTGGGCGGAGCTGTGAACGTTGTTGTAGTAGTCGTAGAGGTCGTCGGATAGGGCATTGAGAATGTAGTTTTTGCACATGAAATTCATCTCGGTTCAGGTTGCAAGCTCCTTGGTTTGTTCTTCCTTCTAAGCTGCTTCTACTTTTTCATCCACAATTTGCATATCACAATGGTCAGGACAGTAACAACCTTTTTGACCGTGAGAAAAAATAGCATCTTCTACCTCCTGCACTTGAAGTGGGCTCCCTCGAACCGGAATGAGTGATTGATGTCGGAGAATGTCCAACAGAAGCATCATCGGACAACATGGTAGTAAAACGTCTTAAAATTGTTAGAAAAAAATGCAAATAAACCACATTGTTGTCGTTACCGATGGGATGAGTCGTGAACTAGGTCGCTCTCTTTAAGACGTTTGTGGCACTGCCCAAAATTTGCACAGCAGAATATCAACCACGTCCCCATGATAAAACAGACCACACAATTCGTCACTGTATTGCACCGCACAGTACGATCAGAAACACTACACTATGTATAAAAATCTGCTCCCAAATAAGGGTCTGGCCACTGTCCTGGGGACACGGACAGGGGACAAACACTGTTCTTTTTTTTTATTTTTAAGAAGTGTTTTTACAAAATGGGACTCTCTAGTATTATAATCTAATGGAAAATTTACGTTATTGAGAATCAGAAAAGTTCGGATACGTGGGTGGAAAAATCGGTACATTTATGAGAGAGATAAAAATCAGTTTCAATTTTGAAAAACGTTTTAAAAAATTCGAAATTCAAAAATAAGTTTTTGCAATAAAACAATATTTTAATAAACCCACACCCCGCACCGAACCGACCGGTGCGTGTTATAGGGGACCTACCCTTGGAGACCAAGCCTATCCAGCTCCTCCCCCTTCCACAAAGTTGGTACCCCCGAGGGGCACACCCCTGACTAAGGGAGCAATATATATACATGTTTAAGGGCTTGTTTCCAAGCAGTGTGGGGCAAACAACAAAACAAGCAAATGAGTTTACGAGGTAAGAAACCGCAAAGGAGCTTCCTTGTTCTTGTTGGTGTTGTGGTTGGTGTTCATCATTGGATGAAGTAGCTTTTCTATAAGAGGAGGGGTTTTTGGTGGAGAGAGTTGTGGGCTTATTATAAGTGAAGAAACCAACAACAGCAATGTTGGTTGATTTCAATTGATCTCGAGCTCTCAAGTTCGAGCTTCCGTGTGTCTAAGCTTGCTAATACAAAAAGATGAGCTGATCTGATCTACGGAGATCGTTCTTTGTCCTATGTGCTTAGCTCTATGTTCCTTTATCACTATTATAAGTTTGTCTAATCGGAATAATATTTTTCTCCAATATGACGTCGAATACATCGTCCACGTGTAATACGGCATCAACCCAAGTTGCTATTCTCTTACCAATTTAGCTCTATGTTCCTTTTATCAATATTATAAGTTTGTCTGATCGGGATAATATTTTTCTCCAAGCTACGACATCAAATACAGCGTCCACGTGTAATACGTCATCAATTCAAGTAGCTATTCTCTTACCAATTTGCTATTCTATTTAAGTCAAATACAACGTCCGTTCCTGTCTTGTGTTGATACATGGTTGGTTAGAGGCAAGGTAGAGTCCGCTTTTGGCTTCACTATTGATTTGGGTTTGCTTGCCAGACGCGTTGTTCTAAGGCACCGGCGAGACTAAGAGTTTTCATACGCTCCTCGTACATCGTTGATAATATCAGTCACTCTGCAAAAGCGTCTTAATACCAAATGTATGTGTTGTAAAATCACACACCAATGCAGATTCCTTTATCTCAGCTCATCAAGTAATATTGCAGAGCACATTTTCATTCAGCAATGACAAAATCTTATATCACAACTAAGAATATATTCATTCCTGTAGCTTATAAATAACATGCGACAAGAACATTATAGCTGAAATCCAAAAACACAAAAAAATGTGTGTCAAGACTCGGGATATATGCATCACATCGCATAACGTAGAGCTAGAAATTGAGAACATATCACCCGAGACGAGCAACAATTAACACCAATTTCTTACCTTCTTCATAACAACATTACTTATCACAACTTACATTATATATATATATGTGTGTGTACATCATGATGATCTGAACTTGTACAATAAAAAAGCAAATGTTCACATATCTTATAACTGACAGCAATGGAAAGATGTTGACAAATGACTGAATGAGCATAATTATTATAAAAACATGCAATTCTTGAATTAAAACCAAAAGAGTCCTTATTACCGGCCTGTTGCAGCCTGAATGAATCGATCTTCACCTGGGCCCGGATAATAGCGATGGAGGCATTGGCGTAGCATCACTGATGCGATCAAACGTCGCCATTGTTCTTGACAAGGGTGCATTAATGGAGAAGTCATACGACAAGTTTTCTTCAGCTCCAACTGAACCCTCCAATACTTTAATCACCAAAGACATGGAAGGCCTCTTGCTAAAATCACTTTGTAAACACCACGCAGCAACTTTCATCAACTCCTCAACTTGTAATCTCCTGAACCCATCCGTCTCTTCGCGTAAACGAGAGTCGACCATGTCCAGAACTCTATCCTCCTTTGCCTTGCGCTCGAAAATACTCAGCAGGTGCATATCTTCCTCGGGCTGACGTCTGTCCAAATTCTTCCGTCCACACAAGATTTCAAGAACCACCACTCCAAAGCTATAAACATCAACTTTTTCTGTTATAACCGAGCTCAACCACTCAGGAGCCATATATCCCGGTGTTCCTCTCATTACAGTAACAACTTGAGTTTCGTCCTTACTGATTAGCTTTGACAACCCGAAATCTGAGACTTTTGCATTCAGGTTTTCATCTAAAAGAATATTCTGAGGTTTGATATCTAAGTGCAATATTCTCTGGCAACAATCCTCGTGGAGGTAGGCTAGACCCTTGGCTATGTCAAAAATTATCTTTCTTCTGCAATGCCAATTCAGATCACGATCTTGTTGATTTCTGCAGAAGATCCATTTGTCCAAGGATCCATTGCACATGTACTCATAAACTAAGAGCCTGTGTGATTTTTCAGCACAAAAACCAACAAGTCTTACCAAATTGACATGGTGAATGCTTCCTATGGTTTGAACTTCGGCCAGAAATGACTTCTTCACCTGACCAACTTCATCAAGCTGCTTTACAGCTACTTCAGTGCCATTTGGTAAAGTACCTAAAAAGACCGACCCAAACCCTCCTTCTCCAAGCTTGCTACCAAAGTTGTTGGTTATGACCTTCAAGTCTTCAAAGGAGAATCTAGTTCAACTTGTTCCGAATCTTTCTTATTGTTGAGGATGAGAAAACAACTGCTAATCGTAAGAAATATAGCAAATATGGCTCCAAAAATTGATCCAAGTATGACTACGACGCTCCTTGATTTCTTTATGGGAGAAGGTAGATCTTCAAAGGAAGGGCCTTCTGTAGGCCCAGGATTCTGCACTTTGAGAAAAGAAGTAAAGTCTGAGGGACCAGTTTCGCTGAACAAGATGTCTTTAGAGAGCATGAAACAACGTGAGCCCATTCGACCAATATTATTCCAGTAGCTATCCATAAACGAAACAGCTTTGCATGAACAATTGCTCAAACAAACTTGCTTGCAGTTCTCTTTACTAATATTGAAAACTTCAGTGTAATTAAAGTTGGAACTTACGACGAGATTGAGTTCAAGAAGGCCATGCACATTGTAAGATTCACATGATATTGGAGTTGTGGCATAACACCCAAGATAGGGTTGTGAAACATTTTTGAGCTTGAAATATTCAGATCCATTGGTTGCTGCTGGACAACTGCAAAGACCATTCGAACACACACCAAACCCTCCACACCCAAATGTATAACCACACATATCATAAATATTCACACTTCCATTCAAAATATCAGACACAACCACCCAATCATCAGACCCTCCCCACCCATATATTTTCAAACGCCCATCATTCTCCAGCTTCAAGAACTGAGCTGAACTGGTTAAAGGAAACACAAACCCACCAAAACTTCCACTCCTATATTCACAATAATATTTTCCTGTCACACTTGGCTCCCCAAAATCATCCCGACTAAAGTATACTCGCTGGGGATGATTTGATTCTCTCTTGAAGTAAGCATTCAATTTATTATAATTATCAAGGCTCAGAGAATACAAACCTTCGCCCCAATCCGAAGAAGACATGTTTGATACCAGCTTCTGCCCCGAAACCAGCATCTGACCAACAAGTAATGAGTCGGTTGGGTGATCAAAAGACTGCCAAACCACACTGCGGTTTCTGTCAAGAAGCACAAGGTTTCCGTCCTCAGTTAACTTTAGAGCTTCAACAGAATTGCCAGAAGTACTTGTCGACCAAGCCAAATTGCCATTCAGATCTCGCAACACCAAGTCCCCTTCTTCGGCGAATTGCAATTTTGCTCCATATCCAACAGGATTGTTTCTATTAGCAGACCAAACCATTATGGGAGACAAAGTATTGTCAGAGCTTGTTTGGAAGATGGAGATGGCAAATACACAAGAACTGCCAACAGATTTACAGTGGAAGCCACAAACAAAGCTTCCAGTGAGAAGAATGACGTTCACACCAGCAGACTCCCAGACACTAATATCTGAAGAGGGGCTGTTAATCCAAGAAGAGGAAATATTAGCAACTGATGGGTATTGAAAAATAATATTTTGGGCAGTGATGGACATTGAATCAGAGAGAAAGAGAGACACAAAAAGGAGAAGAATAGGAGCAGAACTTGCTGTAGCCATTGTTCTTTGCTGCCAACAAAACAAAGACCACTAGCTAGTCCTCAAAGAAAGCTTAAACAATATATAATTTGAAGTATGTGGCATATATTAATGGCCTGTAGTGATAAGTTCATAAATCATAATATCCCATATGGTCAGGAAGGTAAGAGAAGACCCAAATGAAGTGAAGTCAAGGTGCAAGTAATTAACTTTACATGTTATGGAATTATGGAGTGATTTTTCCACCATGGTCATCTATTCTAGTTTGCAATGATTTCTCTGCTTTTCTCCTCAACAAAATAGACATTTCAACCGTCGTAGATGGTTCTCATTACAGATTTCCAAGTCAAGGTCTTTCTCTATAATGCATTGGGGCCATTGGATTGGTGATATTTTTGGTTACATCTATGCTATGACTAGTCAATTTTGCACATATGTATGCCTGTCTCTGTTTATATTTTTCTTCCTCCTATGCATAAAAGGTAAATACACATAATATACACTGTCTAGCAGAAATTACATGTAAGTGCTTAACCAGAAATGACTTAAATTTGTAATAAAACTATGTTCAGAGGACAGAGATGTGTCTATGATCGATATAACTAAAAATTTAATTATAAACTATTTATAGAGAATGTATCCGATTTACCCTGTGAGCACTAAGATTTCATATGCAAATAGGCAGAGCAATCGGAGAAGAATGATTTCTAACATAGAATGTGAACCAAACAACAATCATTTTCTACACACACAAATGTTTTTAGTACAAAACCGAATCTCTATGACATGCTGTTAAAAAAGAACTGACAAACAGAAATTCGATTAGCAATACTCTCATCCCATTTTGTTCAACTTGATGCACTATGTGAGATCTACTTTTCCTTTATATAAATTCAACAATTGAGGAACATTTTCCTCAAACCTGGTCACGTACCTATTCAAGAAATACTTCTCCCCTGGTAATAATATGGAAGAAAGTAAAATATCTTGCTTGATCAGCCCCTTCAACTGTAGAATACGGATAACATAACACTTGGGGACTATATTCTTCTCCAAGCTATGACGTACAATCTCTGGTGTTTGAGCCATTTGTTTTGATGCCCAAGCCCATCCCATTTTGTTCACCAGAAAATCAAATACGTCTGTAATCTTCTTGTTCGAAGAAGTTATAATTAACGGGCACTTTTTGAATGCTTGAATTGTGTCATCCATGGACCAACCCCACTTCCCAAAAAGCTCATATTTGGACTCCCATTTGGAGTCCGTCATAGTGGGAAGTACGCGGAGTGCTTGCACAAATGTATTCTTGGAAGGATCAAATCCCATTTGTTTTGTGTCCTCAACTGCCTTGACAAATGTAGAATGTTTAAGAGCAGGTACTAGTGGAAAATTAGTGAACAAGAAAGAGATTGAGGATTGTGGCACTCCAACACTACAAGAAATTTGATTTTAGGAGACGGCCAAAATCGGTCTCCTATGATGAAATCCGTCTCCTATAAGGTGAA
>JAYMTK010005358.1:0-10289 GCA_036897405.1 Pelargonium myrrhifolium
ATCCATGATTTTAAATGAGGTGTCATCACCTTATTAGTTTAACTGATGTAACTTTATATAAGTTAACTGATATACATTCCCCACCTTACCAAAGGCTTGTGGGCCAAGCGGTTGAGTCGCTTTGGATTCCCTTTGAGGTCTCGGGTTCGAGCCTCCTTGCCGGCGGTATGGGGTCGAGTTATGGGGTTATAGGGGAGAGCTATCCCCTGTTGTGTAGCTCAACTAAAAGAAATAAAAACTTTATATCAGTTAACTGATATATATTATACCCTTTAAAATATTATATTTTTATTCTTTAATAAATGAATAATCAGGTTTTTTTGCCGATCAAAAAAAGAAAAGAATAATCAGATTATTCGAGCTGTTTATATTACGTAAGTTAGCAAGTTAGATAGGTTAAACCGATTCAAAGACTCTTGCTAAATGAGTTGAGTTAGTCAACACAAACATATTAACTCAAATCTACGCCAAATTGTCATACCTACCCCTACACATAAATTGTAGCTGTCGGGGATGCTCAGTTGTTCAATTCAATCGTATACATAATGCAAGTAGATATTGCTGAAAACACACAAAAAGGCATTTGCCGTATTAAAAACATGTTTGCTTATCCGGGGAATTTCTCACTTTCGTGCCGTTGATTACATGACCAAGGTTTTTTTTTCTTATAGAACAAAGCACTTTAAGATCCTAAATGTATAGTTCATTTGTCATTGCATGATTTGCATCACAATCACAAAACATTCAGAAATCAATCGCACTATCAATAAGAAGCAAAATTGGGAGAACCAAAGCTAAAACTATGTTAGATGGCTCTCTGCTTGCTTGGAGCCCTATCCTCATCTACAGTCTCATTCTGTATTTCTTGTGTTCTTATCTTTCCCAGCTCGCAGACCAAATCAGATGACACATCTCTCTCTATTTGGTAATTGCTTTTGGCCTGAGTTGGAACATCCCCCTCTTCAGAACACTTGTCTGATGTTGATATTAATTCTTGAAGTTCTGATGTACTCCAAGTAACAAGAGTCGTCTTGGTGTTTGAAATGCAGCTCAAGAGGAGTGATCTCCGCATTTTCTTTGTCAGTAAAGATTCGAGGTACACCTGCCATAGTAGAAGCCAAAGCATATAACCCATCAAGTTGTATAAATATTATATTATATTTGGATGGAGTGAATAACCGCTGTAAACAAAGTCATACATATTGATATCAGATAAGAATGTAACTAGCTTCCTGGCCATGAAGTACGTTTCTACATGTGAAGAATCGGTATCAAATATGTTTATGATAAATTCTACTCCATTTGTACCAAAATGAGTGTCCACTTTCTTTGATATTTGTCCCAAAATGAGTATTCACCTTTGTTCTTGATTAATTAGTTATCTATGAATTATCTACCACAATGTCCCTCGTATAGGTTAGTTAAAAACCTTAAGTTTTAAACAAGTGCACATGGGGGTATAAAGAGGAAAGTGCAAAATCATCCTTAGTTTTTACAAAAATAGAAAAGTGGACACTCACTTTGTGGCAGAGAGTAGCTTTCTATAATTAAGATTATCAACAGTATTCAGTTGCAGATCTGTTGTACCATCTGTCTGAAGTAGCTTTACATATAGATTTAGTGAATAATGATTCACAAGAGATCCGTATAGCGAATTTCCATTCTCAGGTAGACACACAGAGTTAATGCTGGAAATTAAGACTTACCATGAAAGCATTCCCTTGCTTCTCCAGCCATAAGCAGAACATCACCACTTCGGAGGAACATTGCTGATGGTGGATCTTGTCGAGTCTTCCCTCCCAAAAGGAATATAGCTTTACAGCCCAAACTGAGAGAATGGAAAAGATACAGTCAAGTCCTATCATGATTTACTTTTCACACAACATAGCTAATAAGAGTATAAGCAAAATAATACAAACAAGTTACCTCATGCTCACTATAGGTTTACTCCAATCTTGTTCCATATCATCAAGGTGCCCCCCAAGTGAATCACCTGAAACAGGAGATAACATTGAAACATTAAAACTTCAATTTTGCATCACTTTAGTTTGCAAGGCCATAGATAATCTTTGCGTAATAAAAAAGCTCCAAACAAGTACAATGTGACTATTACATGGGATTTTTAAAAAGCACTGTTCATTTCACTTCCAAAGGTGTTGAACATCAAAACAAAGTTAAATTCAAATTTAACTTAAATGTACCTAATCCAAAGTAATTGACAATTGCAGCTTCAGGCTGAAACTCTTCCCCAAATGACATTGCAGGTAATGCCATTCTTTTGGCTAGTTGACAGAGTGGTTCAGGAATCTTGTTATGTGGAAGAGACATATCATAGTTCCGCTGCACCAATAGTATTACAAGATTAAGTTCATTGATAATTAGAATAATGTCAAACCAACATGCCATGAAAGCAAAGCTGCAATATACACAATGTCCCTGATCTCTATCAACAATGACACTAAACAAGCTATAAGCCCTATAAGGAGCATTTAAATCGTAAATAATCATCATTGGTAAACTTCTAGAATATGTATTATAGTTCCATAATCCCGAGATTTAAAGGAGCAGCACTCATTGCTTACATAAAGATATATCAATGCACATGGCTTATGTACCTGAGGCTGATGATTAGGACCTACCAAGTAAATGCATCGATATTAACTAATTATAATATGCATTTGACAGATCAATATATATGCATCACTGCTTGTATCCTTGGTAACTAGCTATATGCTAAAACTGACCCATTTCATACTGCCAGATTGATATACAAAAAGAGAATAGGAGAAGAAAATAGAGGAGAGAACAATCTAGATATGCTGAATCAAAAATATCCAAAGAGACAACTCTTACAAAGATCTTAGAGTTCATAGCATTCAATATTCTCATTTCTAGCTGAGCAGAATCTCACATTCATTTCCTTTACATAGATTACAGATTTAGACCACAGGGATAAAGTAACTGAGGCCTACATAACAAAAATTGAATTGGATTAGAATTACCTTGGACCAATCAAACTGAAGACCAAGAGTACTCCATCTTAACTTCCGCAGTAAAATAGCTGCTGAAATTGATTTGCATGTATTTCCCTTGGAAGAGACAACATGTTCCTCAGAAAATACCCATTTCTTTTCTTCTCTGCTGCTGACAGGAGGATTAGATTCAGAATCCAAGATTGTGGTTGAACCATCTTCCTCAACCAAGACCTTCCCGTCCTTTGATGCATTAAACAAATCATGAAGAGGCCCATAGATTGCATTGTGATTAGTTCTGTTGGGTGGCTGCGGGAAGCTGGTTAAGCTCTCCCTTATCCACCGGCACTGTTCTTCCACACTCAATGCCCCAGGAATGAAATAAAACCCTGCATCACAGAAGTAACACACCTTAAAGAAAAACACAAACCAACCCACTGTACAAATATTCATCATACGAAGAAGATTTGAGCAAGAAGATAAATGCACATCGACATTTGACTGACACATTAAGCAAACGTGTACTCGAATAGTGAAGCTATTAAAAACTCACCAACCATTTAAGTTAGAGAACTGATTTACACAAACAATTATCTCCAATATCCGCTAAAGTTTTCAACAAGCATATACTACAAAGTAAATTGTACCAAAAAAGAAAAACTAAGCCTTGTATTGTTAATTGCTCAAATGAGCAAGAAATGTAGTTACATAACCATAAGTCCATAAGCAATCAGAATTTGCTCACTAACAGCCAATCCTATATAATTTACAGAAATCAAATGGCTACCTGGGCGATTTTCCAGGCAGAAAACGGGTTGATCAAGATTGCGTTTCAGAGCGAAAACTCCAGAAGGTAATTCACCATTTTGATTGTAGGATTCAAGAATGCACTTGAAATCGATAACCTCTGACAAATCAACTTGCTTCGGTTGCTTCTTCCTGAGAAAATTCCGACAAAGTTAAATATAACCAGATCATATTAACGTAATGGTCATGAAAATTTTCATTTCTGATTCGTCGAAAACCGATACTTTTTGGAAGATCTGGAATCTTGGTCGTAATAGAGCTTGTACTGCTTCTCTGCTCTTCTGAACGCGGTTCGCTCCGAATCGTCCGGCCCGTACATCTCACTGAGTCGCGTTAGAGTCTGCGAGTTCACTCGCAATCTCCCCCAAATTCACCAAAATTAGGGTTTTGCAGAGGGTTTCGAGATTGCAACTTCAAGTCTAAAGTCTGCTGACTCTCTGTACTCTCCGCACCACCGGAATTTTCCCCGAATCTATCTGACAGTTAAATCGAAATGACTATTATATTATTAAGCGTAGCGAGTAAGAGGTCGTTTAAAAACACTTCTGGTCTGCAAAACTCATTATCTCACCTATTTATTGTTTACTTTAACCTCCTTTTGGTCTTACTTTTGTAAGATGGAGAAGCTAGTAAAAGTAAAAAAGTTTACTTATGTCAGAAAAGTTGGGAGAGAAATTTTTTCTTATACCCAATTTACCCCCACTTTTTGCATTTTAAATGATCTTTTTGACCTGACCATATTTATAATATAAAAAAAATTCTGCAGAATCGTTTTTATGTTTTTTCACTCTCATTATTTTTATTGTTTACATTTTGCAAAAATGAATAGCATTAACTATGTTAATGCCAAGTTTCAAGTCTGCACAACTAGTTTAACCACTAAATCAAATCAATTTGATGTTTAATTATAACATTAATTATATATAGTATTATTTCTATTCATACACAATATTATTTTATAATTAGAAAATTTTTAGTCATTTTACATTAACATAATTTTATATTCTACTTAAAAATTCTGACGCAAAAGCACTTTTATTTGATTTTGTTACCAAACAATACTAATTTCTTGAAATTGCTTCGAAACAACTTATAGCCTTCAAGAAGTGTTCCCAAACAAACTCTAAGTACGTCGAGAGGTAAAGGGTAATTTTGTCAAGTCGAGAAAAAAATCTCGTTAATTCAGTGAACAATTCAGTCCATGAAAATATAAATAGTTTCTGGAATAAAAGAGAGAAAATTTTGGAGACGAAGAAAAAATCGAGCAGCAGAAGAGCGATCAGAAATGGCGTGCAGGACTGTGTTGCGTTCCATTTTCGTGACGGAACCATGGAGGAGACCGCTTTATCCAAAAAACCGAACCCTATATTGTCTGTCGATGAGGACCGCCGCGAAGAAGAGAGGCTCGAACTATGGTTGCAGGACCGTCGGGGCTCGGGAATTTCACTGTGCGAGAGCGAGACGACCTCAGCTGAATTGCTCATACAAGGAGAATCCGTCGTCGTTTGAGGAAGAGCAAGATCAGGGTCCTCCTCAAGAAGCTGTTCTCAAAGCCATTTCAGGTTTCCTCCTGCTTATGGAATTTATTATTGCGTGTTTATGATAATATTTATATTTGAATGCAAAGGAATGAGGGAAAATGTTAATGAATGTGTGGAGAAATAGAAATATTAGTAATTTTTGGTTAACTTAATGATTTGTTTTGAAACAAAAATGTCTTTAGAGTTGGGATTTTGTATATGAAATGAGTTGTAGCAGTACCTGAGGCCTGAGGGGGACTTAGGGTCTTTCCCTAGTTCTCATAATATACTATGTGCAACATTATTATCTTTCCGAATCATCGTAATGTTTCTTCGAATTGTACTTGGAAGATAAATGTATTAAAGCTTAGTGTAGCTCCTTTGGAAGAGCTATTGGCATCTCAAAAGATGTAACGAGGAAGCATGGTTTCACAAGCCAAGGCTTGTGGGTATTAATCCGCTTCTTTTAATGTTGGCTTGATTGATTAATTTCTTTCATAACAGTTTGAGGCTTATTGCCCTGCCATCATATGAAAGAGGCAAATCACTATGCTTGTTGTATTCATTATCTTCTTTTTCTTTGTGCTTGAGTATATTTTCTTCAATCATGTCGTAATTTTTGGATTTTGTATTGATAAAGAGACTTGTTGATGTTAAATACAGAGGTGTCTAAGACAGAAGGTAGGGTTGGGCAAACAACAAATGTTGTTATTGGGGGTACAGTTGCAGATGATTCTTCCAATGAATGGCTCGCTTTGGATCAGAAGGTATGGCATTGATCATCTCTAAGTTCTCTTTCCAGTTATATGATAGCAATGTTCTTTTAACATTTGACATTCTATCTTTTTCACTTATACTGCAGTGAGGACCTGAGTTGTTATATACAAGCTAACCCGTTTTTATTAAGAAAGCATATGATTCCAATGACATATACTGTTCATATTTGTCTTAATTCAAGAGCCACCATAAAAAAAATCCTAACCTGATATAATCTACGCTATTTTTGCAAATTTTTATACAAAATCTACTACTATAATTTCTTTAACTTAATTAGTTCAATTTATAATATTTGAAATAAGATGGACTTTGGCTTGGCATACTGTGTTGCACATGCCAATGGATCTTGAACCTGTGTTGAACAATTCATCTTGTAATGTTTGTTATTGAGCGTGTAGACTTGCTTCAAATGCAGCTATGTAGAGAAAATATGATGTTAGATTTTTCATTGACAAGTGAAGTTTTGAATTAATAGCCACTTTTATGCAAGTGAACTCTTTCAAACAATTGAATTCTTGGCCAGTATTTCATATCTATCATACTAGGTGTTCAAAGTGAGTGGTTTACTTGTGGTTGCTACATGCTATATCAATATTTTTCAAATTAACTATATTCATATGTACGGTGCAGGTAAATACATACCCTACAGTTAGAGGATTTACTGCAATTGGAACTGGGGGTGATGATTTTGTGCAAGCTATGGTTGTTGCTGTTGAATCTGTAATTCAAATTTCAATCCCTGAGGTATAGATTCCTCGACTTCTCTTCCGGGTTATTTATATTGCATTACTGAAAACATGTTAAAGGTGGAAATCCCTGCACTCTGCGGTGCAACTTTTTGTCCACAGAATTTACTTGTAGGATTTTTAAAATTGGATAGAGTATATCTATCAACATGCGAGCTGGTGTGTGGTGTTTTTATTCTCCACTCGTTTTTTTTAGCCTATATATCCAGGGTCTACCAAGACTAGGAACATAATGCTTGTTTAGTGACAAATAAGCAGAAAAGTTGGGCTTTTTGTTTGCAACATGCATTGCAGTTGATCTACTTTTAGATGCTAGCTTTCTATTGTCTCATGTCACATCTTTCATAGTACTTTTGCGCTACTTTATGCTTTCTAGGAATGTCAATTTGGTCCTTGAACTTTTGCATTTGGCCCTAAATTGGTCCATGAACTTTGTTTACTCTAAAATAGTCCTTGAACTTTCGTATTTGGAGCCAAAGTGATCCGTGCCTTTACAGACCGGTCCTAATTATGTGATAAAGTTTAGAGTCTTGTAAAAGTTAACCCTTTTTCTAAACCAGGCGAGTCCCCCGTTATTCACTCAAAAGGGTGTTCTTCTTGTTCCCTACCACGAGCTAGCTTAAGGAGGATACTTTAGCATTAGGAAGCCTAACACCGTTAACTTTTTTGTTAAAAATGATATTGTGGGAAAATATTATATGAGAAAATCAAACAATTGTTGATGTGACATCCACTTGTCAAAATATGTGAAGTTAAGATTTTTGAACCAACCAGTCATCTCTTGACACATGTGCCACAAGTAAATTAAAAATAAATAAATAAATGAAATAAACTTGTCATTATGCAACATGTGGCATTTATAAATTATTTTTATAAAAAAGAAAAAAATATCGCCAATCCTCTTGTGACACATGATGCTTAAGTATTATTTTTAATTAAATAGGTCTAATATAAGCGATTTTACTTTAGTACATGATTTTTTAATATAATTTGCCACATAAGCATTTTTAATGACAAAGTTAATGGATGTTGACGGCATGGACTAATTTGGGCCCAAGTACAAAAGTTTCAGGACCATTTTGAGATTAAACTGGGTTCAAGTACGAAAGTTCAGCTTCCAAATTGAGTTTCTTTTTTCCTTTTTTCTATTTGTTGAGTTAACATATTGTTTGCTTGAAGTTGTTTAATTTGAAACAAGTGAATAATGGTGAACCTAAGAGCTTCATTCCAAATGCAACATGTAAGAACTATAGTTGTGTGCCTAGTTGTTTGTTCTCCTAGCACAAATTAGATAATGGTATAATACTAGTCTTTGGACTGAACTGTTAATCTCAATGTTTAAATCAAGGTTATTATTTGTTTTCGGTGAATGTGGTCCCTATGTTTAAATCAATGCCACATACTGTAGGTAACTAGGTAAAATACCAGACTCTTAGTATATATTTTTATTTTTATTTTTGGCTTTTTATGTTTGTCTTTGTAAGATAAACCTCACACTGCAGAAGAGACTAGAGGAACAGAGTACGTATATTGTGAACCTTAAGATATAATATTTTTAGCATTATGACTTATATAAAGGATCAACTCAACTAAAAGGTTAACCTAATAGTTGAAGACCCAATATAAGCTTTATGCTCTAACACGCCTCCTCATGTGTAAGCCCATTATTGCTTTGCATGTGGTCCATGCAAAGGTTTACTTCTGGTTGTAGCGAAATTTAAATAATTTTAATAATTAGGGTGGCGACATGACTCAAACTTGTGACCTTTTGGTCAATCAAGCGTTGATTTCATGATTATTAAAATTATGGTTGACCATGGAACGACTACCCTTGCGGTGGTGCATGTGGTGGAGAATGGCAAGAGGAAACTCTTGGGTTGTGCCGGAGAGAGGAAAGCAATTGTGCTGGTTCGCCAAAGCGTTAGTCAAACATCAGGAACGGGGTCATTCGAGCTTTTTCGGTAGAGAATGCCATGAGAGTTCGCCGAAGGACAATATCGAGGGAGATTGTCGGGTCTATTTTTTTTTAAGTTTGGAATTCTTACAACTACAAGTAACAAGAAGAGAACTAAAATCAATAAAGATAGATTTAGAAGTTTTTCATGAAATCATGAAGAAGAGAGAAGTTGGACGGGCAAGCAATCTATGGTTGCCGCCGTAATAACGAAAGTTTCAAGGGACTCAAAATAGAAGGTCAAGAGACTCTAATATTTACCATGTAAAGGACTAACTCAACTAAAAGTTTAAGCTAATAGTTGAACACTCAATATTAGTTTTACACTCTAACAGCATCTGCTCTAATTGTGCCATGAGTGGAAATAAGATGTCTTTAATTGACTTAGAGAACCTTATGTAGAGCTTCTGAAGTTTTATATGGTAGGTTTTCAAAAGTGATGGAGCTAAAAATTGAACTATTTGGTGATGTTAAACCCTCGTATTAAGGAGCATGGACTAGAGCTAGAACAACCATAACGTGAGCAGTCCCGCAGTAGGTTCAAGATTGAGTTTGAGTCTTTCTCCGTTCCTCTAGATTGTTGATGGTCATCTTCAACAGTGGAAGCATCCTAAGATGACCTCTTCAGTTTTCTTCAACTACCATATCATGTGAAACTGGTGCTGCTGCTATGTTGATAGGCTTCAGAATATGTGACCTATATTTATTCTTTTTTTGATCAGCAAGCGTACAAACATGAGGCTCGAACCTGAGACCTCAAGGGGTCAAGCGCCTTAAGCCACTTGCCCAAATGTTTGTTCGACTCTTTTCATATTGGTGAGAGAATGATTGAATCCAAGTATATATCCTTAAATAGCAGAGCAGAGAGGCGAAGATTTTAAAATAAATTGATGGCTTGAAGAAGGAACATATTGTTACATTAGGCTTGTGCTATAGGATTTTTCTGTAATCAGTCATAATAATTTACATAAGCAAATGGAGATTTGTAGGAAAAGGCTGGCTGATTATGAGTTGCTTTGGACAAGATTTAATCATTTGTGCTATTATCAGGTTCAGATATATTACGTGCCCAAAGAAAACAAACTAACTAAACACATCAGTAGATCATGTTCTTACAATTTTTTGTCCTCATTATATAAGGTGTATGATGCAACTTTGAGAAAGGTAGCTTACAACATTGCAGGCTAGGACTGGGTTGCTTATCAAATGTGTGCTTCAGAGGGATTGTTAAAACCAGTTTTCAGGAGTAGAAGAACTTGCTGGTGGGCCATTTAACTTAACCCTGTTGTTATTTGATTCATCATAACATGGCTTATTGATTATAACTGATCTTTCTAGGAAACGGTCAAAATGACGTGCTATGCAAAGTGACTACAAGCCAATTAATGTGATTTGAAATAAGTGGTTGATGTGAAAGACTCCAGCAACTAAAAAACATTTGCAATGAATTTGTAACTCCTATTTAGGATAGGATGGCTACTAGCAATCATGCTGTTAATTTCCAGTTAACATG
>JAYMTK010005359.1:0-10289 GCA_036897405.1 Pelargonium myrrhifolium
CTTGGTTCACTTTTGGATAGTTCAGTGACCAAAATGATCCATTTTAAAGTTCGGTTACCAAAACGGTCCATTTCTGATAGTTCGGTGACCATTTGGGTGTTTAATCCAAATAGAAAGTACTTATTTATTTATTGTATTTTTTCTTCTTTGATTTCTGATTTAGCCAAGTGATATTCATTGAAGATTCATTTCTTCATTTTACTCTTTACTTTATGGTGAGAATATGCAAAATCATTCATGGGTGTATGTTCCGGCGATGTTTCAAATCAAATGAAAATAGTGTTTAGTAAATGTGAAATTTTGTCAAGAGCTAAAAAAGTGCAATGAACACGATTCATGGACCACATGGGCCTTCCATAAATCGAATTGATGCGTAACAGTTAAAATTTCAAGAGACTATTCCATCTACACGAGTAACATACCCATAGCAGGTTCTAGAGAGCTAGCAAAATCCATGTGTTGATGGACACAAAAATGAAATGACGTTTGAAAAGGAAAAGCTACGACCCTGTTATCTCACATGTGTACGACGATATCTACACGAGGAGCTCGAGGTAGATAAAATAAAGAGCATGCCAAAACAATCGACAAACACAAAAAGGCAAATCTAATACTTAATTGGAGTTTAAATTTTATTGGCCACTTGCTCCCATTTTACTCTTCAAAATTTTGTACTTTACAAATGAATATGGTGGACATTGACATAAAACTCCTTATAAAATTAAATTTAATGCATTTAAGAAAATGATTTTCTATTTTTGAACCTATTGAAATGTATTAATCTTAATTTCGTTTCGGTCTTTCAATTAATAATTATTTTCAAGACCTAATTATTTTGAAGATATTGTCATAGCAATTTTCAAATTTTAGTACTCCCAAGGATATTTGAATTGTGTCCCTAAATTGTAAAGATTTGATGGGTTTCATATTCTATGGCTTTGGGGGTGTTCTTGATAGTGATCAAAAGATTGATACTTTGATAGGTTTTTGATGGTTTAACATTAAACTTATAAATATTAAGCTATGGCTCATAGAGCCCATCACTAATATTTGTTTCCTTTCAAATAATTATCCCACTACATATACTCTTGTATAAATAGCATTAATGAAGTGGATATGTATCTAACTTCAGTCCTTATTGGATGACTATACATATATATTCCTTGAAAATTGAAATGGTGGGCAATATCCACCATCAACCTTTTGCACAACTATATTATATATTCTCCACTCACTCACTGTTAGTGGCTCTCCATTGGTAGTGGACCTTGCCCAAATTTTAAATCTCTTCATACATGGAGTTGAGTTGGTTCCACACTTGATGAACATCACCAAAACACACCATATTTGGCTCTTGAAATGTCAAACACATGTCTTGGTTTCAAACAAGAGTCTCCAAAGGCACCACTTTCTTCTTCATGTCCCGGAAACGATCGCATTATCAAGGGGTTGATTCAGCTGAATTGAGGTTTTGAGACCCATACTCAAAAACTGCAATTGCATATGGTAGGAAGAGTTTTACCGTCTTTATAGTTTACATTTTCGGATTAAATGAGTGTCAATAAAAATTAGATCCAAGATTTAACCCAAATATATACTTCCACATTATTTATTATTAAAAATGCCAATTTCATTACTCAAAACATAAGAAAAAACGATACAATCCAACAGAGATGAACCTTAAACCGTCAGCCCATACATAGAACCAAAACCCGAGCAAGGTCATGAGCAACCCGATTCGCTAAGCGTAAACAAAACAAAACACAATACTAGCAGAAAAAAAGAAAAGACATATACTTCCACTTTGTACTCTGATAAATAAGATTTGAGTTTTTGTTATTTTTCTAAAATTATTTTTAAGACTAAATTTACTAGGTTTATAATAAATATTCATTATTCCATCACTATTTTAAAAGCATTGTGAATTATTTCAATGAAGAAAAAAAAATCAGCCATGATTTATTGTCCGAGACTCTTAGCCACTAAATAATAACTAATAAAATAATATCACATCATTAATTAATACTTATATTCGTCTCAATAAATTTGTAGACACAAAGCGTCCATCCGGATCCAATTTTGTGTGTGTCTTGACTGAGAATCTCAACCAACAAATCATGGTTGAGATTACCACAGTCTATTTTAATTTAGTAGAACAAATTAAAAATAAATGAAATAACACAAAACATAGATGATAAACTACTCATCTAACAATCATCATTGAAATAGAAGGTGTCCTCAATAGTCAACATGTAATAATTGATAGTTCACCAAAGAGAAGATCCTCCCCCAATGCCAACTATGTTGCTCTCTTTTAAGTGTACATCATGGAACATTGCCAACTCTTTTCTTAGCAATTCTCACTTTCCCATTCCCATTCTTCCAAAACAACAATTTGGATTTGAATTAATGCATGCAAGCTCAATCTCAAAAGTGATTTAGTTTAAGAATTATTTGAAAATAATGGCAAAAACTTACCATAATTAAGAGAAAAGTTCAGTTTTTTAACATAAAGTATACATTTTTACGGTTGAAAACCAATAGAAGTGTGCGTGGAAGGTGCAGTGTTCTCTAAAGAGTCGTCTCCTTGTCGAGTCCAAAGACCAAACCCATGACCGGTGCACGTTAGCATCGAGTCCTTGGAGAGTTGCGAGTATATAACGAACAATTTAGCGTTGCCAAATTTGAAATCCATTTCCATCAAATCTTTCTATTTTCGAATCTGCTAAGGGCTGCTTGAAGACCTGTTCTTTGCTTTTCTTGCTTAAATCTTCAAAGGGTCTCTCTCTCTTTCTCTTCCAATTTCTCGGATTTGTATAGTTTTTGGGTCAACCCTGTTGCGAGCTCTGACGGGTCCTCTGTGATTCGTGGGTTTTCTTCATTCATGTGGTGTTGCTGAGCTCTTGCTATGGTGGGTACAAGGTGATCTCCTTTTTCCTTCACTCTTTTGGTCTCGGGATTTGATCGTTGTGCTGCTAAAGTTTTGGTGGGTAATTATGTGGCTTTGTTTTTGTTAATTTGAGTTTACAAATTCAGATTGACCCTTTTTGCTGGTTACTATTTTTATGATCACTGATATTTGGAGCTTCAATGGGAGCTTAAATAATTTCTTTTGGTGGGTTGTGGCTGTTGCTTATGCTCCATTCGGTTACTGAGAAAGTGGAGGATAAGATAATAAGTTTAGTATCTCTGGTACTTGCCTGAAACCCATCTTGTCTCTTGTTTGAAAGTTGCAGTTTTTTTGTCGTTCATAGTCTAGTAGAGGTTTATGGTAAAATGGTTGACTTAAATAAGACAAGGTATCAAGCCATTGGAGGCGTATATTTCTATGCATCTTTGCATTAGGTTTTTTACATAAGCAAATTTGATAATATTAGCTCCAACGAACTGTGGAGCTTTGAGCAAAAAACTGTATCATTGAGTGGTATAGGTTCCTCAGCAATCCTCAAGTACGATGACACTCCTGTTGTGTACCACAGCTAATTATGTGGATTTCTTACTTTGACTTGGAATTGATGCCGATTTCATTCTTTTCTGTTGAAGATCTTTGGCTCTCGGTGCTTCTCTAGATTCTCCAGATTCTCTTTTTGAAAGAAATCTAAGTGGGGAAAGAGGCCTCAGATATCATGATTTGAATGGGGTTGAAGATCAGGTTTCCAGCCCTGTAAGAAGAGAAGTAGTTAACCGGTATGCTTTTCTCAATTATTTGTCATTTATGTCTTATTGTTCGCACCATTACACTCTTGGTTTCATTTTGTGTACTTCTTTGGCTTATTTTCTTGTTCATAATTCATTTTAGCTTTCTTTCTATGTATTTCTTTTTCTGTGTTGAATTGCTATTCATGTTAATTTGTTTATATTGGGATGTGTTGCACATTTCATTTACTTCTTAGCTCCTGTATGATTCCATGTGGGTACTTTTCAATGCCCTCATAGAGAAATTGCGACCCTAGATATTTTATATCACTCTTTATTCTGCTGTTTGTGCCTGTGGAAATCATTTTTGATACTGTCAACATCTACATGCAGCACACTTTGCTTTTTAGTTGCAACTTATGGTATAATGTTGTGTTTCTAGTCAGCTTAGAACAGTTCTTGTATGTATGTGATAATAAAGAAAGATGCTTTAACATACTCTTTCGGCAATGTTTGCTCATTTGTCAAGAGTTGCTTCATGAACGGACCTTGTATTAGTCAATTAAAGATTCAAATGTGAAGACCTTGTATCAATTCACTATTTTTTTTTTTCAGCGAAGTATACTGTTTCTTCATTTAATTTGTCTTCACGGGTTATTCGTCTGAAATTGTGCCTTATGCTTTCATTGTACCTTAGGTGCATTTTTTTCCTTTAAAAAAATGCTGCCACATATGATCTTAATTTGTCTTGTTTCACTTTATATAGGTCACCATTTGCAATGAAGCCCCTTGATGTTGATGAAAGTGACTTGGAAGGTGGTAAATTGGAAAAAGATGGAGTTAAACCAATACGCAGTAACAAGACATTTAGATTACACAATCAGGCATTAGTATCTGGCCTTGCCTATTGCCTGTCCTCCTGCAGCATGATACTTGTAAACAAGTTTGTACTTTCCAGTTATGATTTCAATGCCGGAATATTTTTGATGTTATACCAGGTAATTTTGTAGAATTAGCATTTTTCCCTTAAAGTAGAATTCAAAATTTTCTTTAAATTTTTATGAAGATAGTTCTTTTGTAAATAATGACAATTTTTTATCTCGTGTTTGCAGAATTTTATCTCAGTACTTATCGTGTCTACTTTGAGTGTTCTTGGTGTAATAACAACAGAACCGCTAACATGGAAATTGATTAAGGTCTGGTTGCCAGTGAATGTTATATTTGTTGGCATGCTTATTACAAGCATGTTTAGGTATGAAACCTTTTCCGGTTGTAATTTTGGTAAATTCTCTTGAACTTAGACATTATCATATTACTTTTCTAAGAAGAAATTTCTCTCTTTCCTCCAATTTACCATGATCTTGACTGACTTATTATCATATGTTATATCGGCAGCTACTCTGTTCTCTCATATGTAATGTTAAATCTCATATTATATTTGTACATATCATATCTTCAACTACTGGGACTGGCTATACAAGATTTATGGAAAATGATATCATTAGAATTTTATAACGTCTGAAATCATCACAGTCTGGTTTGCTTCTCTGGATTTTATCCTAGAGTTATGTAAATTCTACTGTTTGAGCCTTTGAGACAGCTGTGCATGTAAAGTCATACTCTAAATGTTCTTCTGATATGCATGGAACCTCATGTTTCGAGTCCCTACCCTAGTTGTCATCCTTGTACTCTTGAGACATTGCTCCACAAAATTCCCCATATTGTCTAGCAAAAAAGACCCATAATTCAATAATACTCGGGTTTGTTCTTGAAGATTATTACTTGCTTGCTTTCCCTTTTCTGTTATGTAAAGATAGAAACTTATGTAAATGTTGTACAAATTCTGTTATCTATGGACATGAATGATATATGATTGGCATTTTAGTTGCCTGAAACATCTAATAGCCACGGCCAACAAAAGAGGAATAGAAAATGAGTTAGGTTCCTGTTAATTTTTTCGGACCTCTCTTTTGTTCTTCTCCTTTGTGACTGTGTTGGTATCATAATGAATGTTATGAAGATTTTTACCTTGCGAATATTATGTCCCCCCAGCAGTATCTGGGACTCCACTTGGTCAATCTATATTCTTTTGGTTCATGTCATCTGATAAAAACTTGCTAGTCTATAAACACTATGTTTTTGGGGTTGCTTATGTGTGCCCTATATTTCGAGGTTTGTATTTGTACTTTGTAACTGTCTTCATTACTCAGTAAGTTTTGCTGCCTCATGTTGTTTATCAATTTTTAAGTTCAAAGAAATGAATATGATAAACTTGTGTGTAATTACTCAGTTACAAACTGACACAATCAATCTTTATTTTGTTGCTTAAACGTGATACATTATCTTTGCAGTTTGAAATACATCAACGTCGCTATGGTCACAGTGCTGAAGAATGTTACTAATGTGATGACTGCTGTTGGTGAAATGTACTTATTCAATAAGCAGCACGAGAGTAGAGTCTGGACTGCTCTATTCTTAATGGTATGTTCAATTGCTGTAAATGTATTTTTTTTTTTTTGTTGAGAAATTCCATATTCTTCTATCCCTTATATTCGTGCCACGTTATGACTGCAATTATGTGGGGAGGAAGCGGATAGATCTTTTGGGATATATTTGCTGGGATCACTCAAGAGTCAATAGTCACTTTGTTAATGAATAAGTTTGACTTGTTTTTTCCTGTGGTTTTTACAGATTGTTTCAGCAGTATCTGGAGGCATCACAGATCTATCCTTCCATGCTATTGGGTATTCGTGGCAGTTACTAAATTGTTTCTTAACTGCATCATATTCTGTGAGTACAAACATAAATGTTTTCTTTTGACCTTACTGAGTTCTGCTCACTGCCTAAATTTTTATAAATCTAGTTTTGGAGGAACTATTGTTATGATGGGTTTTGGAGATATCTCCCTCCAAAATATAAAAAAGATTTCAATTTGAACTAATCGAGACAAGAGCCTCACTTGCCTTTTATGTAGATAAGCACTAGATATCATCGATGTTTGTCTCTTTGTTCCAGTTATAGCTTTTTTTACAACTTTTCCTCGTATCTCTGTATGGAAATCCTCAGCAACAGAATTAGCTAATATCAATCACCATATTATGGATTGTATCACTCTGGAGGCAAATCTGGGCAACATAATTAGTCTAGTCAATTTTATCCTTGATATGTGCCAGTTTCTCTATTGTAGTTTCCGTTCAATCTCTTATACAGTAGTATGCTTTTCAGCTCTATCCATGGAGTTATTCCTTAAATTTTTGTTTATTTATGTACTGGGTTAGCTATCCCTAATTTTCTTTCCATATAATTTTGCTGGCGCAGCTGACACTACGTAGGGTCATGGATACAGCAAAGCAAGTCACCAGAACTGGAAATTTAAACGAGTTTTCAATGGTCTTGCTAAATAACACCCTTTCATTACCTCTGGGAATTATTCTTATTTTTGTTTTCAACGAGGTGGATTATCTCTCTAGAACGTGAGTTTCATTCTTATTCCTGTTTGGATTCTCTTATTAACCGTATCTAGCTTATGGCATATTTTAGTTTCTTTTTGATAAATTAAGCATCTAATACATATGTTCCGTCTCTGCATCATCTGATTTTTAACTGTTTGAAATTCGAATAACATTTGTGAAACCTCTTAATAAGCTCCTCCTCCTAGTCTTGTTCTGCTTGGCTCTTGAACTATTTCATTGATAACTTTAGTTGACATCATATTATCTGTTTTCTCGACGTAACTTTCTTTCTTTATCTTGATTATGGTTTCAGTTCATTATCATGTGTTTTATATAGTTTGTACTTTTTTCTTGATGCTATTGAAACCTATACATTTTTGGATTAAATTGCAGACCACTTTTGAGATTGCCAAACTTCTGGTTGGTAATGACGTTTAGCGGATTTTTGGGTTTGGCAATCAGTTTCACTTCGATGTGGTTTCTTCATCAAACAGGCGCGACTACATACAGGTAAGATGAAAAATAGTCGATTGCTATCACATATTATTTCTGCAAGGCCGCACTTGTCCAAGTTGTGACCCATGACCCCATGATCGTATTATTAAATCTGTAATTCTGCACAGGATATTCTCAAGGTTAGTAAAGTGCCGACTAATGAGTCGGGTTAAGTTAGGGTTGAGGCGTTTTGCAAATACCGTGTTCAACTCAGTTTTTGTTAGAAGCTAAAATGTAGGTTCTTGTTGTCCTGGTTTGGCTGTAAAGTCGTAATGTCCATTGGTTGACTTTGATATTAGATCGATTCATCTTAGGTTAGGCTATAGGGCATTTGACTTTGGATACGTGGGATATTTAATACTAGGTTTTAATTATTACTTATTTTTTTCTACTAGGCCAAACGGTAGAAATTCCATAGGATTTACGGGCTAACAACTAGCTTGAACTCTCCCAATTCCCATCATTTTCCTCTCCACCCCATAGGTTTAGAACATAACACCTCCACGTTTCTCAGCAGGGCAAGTGGTTGATTACACTTGATCCCTCGAGGTCTCAAGTTTGAGCCTCGGTGTTTGTACGCTTGTTGATTAAAATTAAAAAAAAAAAAAAAAACCTCCACGTTAGAAGTGTAGTGTCATGAGTTAGCTTTCATGCACCGTTCTGAGTCCACACTGGTGGGTCAAAGTTCCATGCCCGATCTCAAAGATTTGTGAGGGAACTATCTACCGCTTTTGTGAGCACCGGAACAAGTGACCTGATAGTTATTTTGTCAATCCTCTGGCATTTCTCGCACCTTTATAGGGTTAGAACTCTATTCAATATATTAGACTCTATCCCCTCGGGAACATCTTTTAGATTATTACAAGTCTTATATAGTTGGATATATTCTTTGCTTCGATAAACTACTATGCAAGAAATTTCTCATCATTCATCTACATTATGCAGCCTCGTAGGGTCACTCAATAAGATCCCTCTGTCCGTAGCCGGCATCCTTTTATTCAAGGTACCGACCAGTTTGGAGAACTCGGCGAGCATCTTCTTTGGTAAGTTATTTGAACAAACCTCATGAGCACAAGTTAAATACCACATTGTGGCATGACCGAAACAACTGGATTTTGTAGGTCTTCTGGCTGGAGTATTTTTCGCTAGAGCCAAAATGAGGGAGAAATAACAATCATGAGCGCGGTTGTAACTGATACATCAATTACACAAGTGGGGCGCCGGCTAAAGTTTTGTACACCGGGTATATCTGCTCCAAACTGAATCAGCCGAGCAAGTTTTTTTCTTCTTTGTAGGAGGTGAAAATGAGTGATTATTCGTCCATTTTGGATGGTATTGCGCGGGCAAAATGGTTGCCGGAAATGCATTTGTGCCTGCATCGATTGTTGTATTTGGAAACGTGTAACCATTAGTTTTTTTTTTGTTGTTGCAAGATGTGTATTCGTATTGGTGAACATTCTTGTATCTGTCAACAATACATGTAACTTGAGATAGATTCCACTTGTGTTTTTCCTTTTCGAATTGAAGTCTTGATCAATGTCATGTATGTAATTAGGCCTGAAGTGGAAAGAGATGATATCGGCTTTCTAATGCGAGTATATTTCTTTTGATGCCTTATCTTTCGGGAAAAGTACCAAAACGGTATCTGTAGTATCAAGAATGAACCAAAGTAGTTCATTTAGTATTAATGAACCACCGGACTTAGGAATCCACGTTTGTTCCACTTTCTTGACAATTCAATTGACAACTATTCTGAATATTCCGGGAGCCTCATTTCTTTTCTTGGCTCGCTTTCTCTTCCTTTCTGGTTCAGGTGGCCGTCATTTATTTTCCGATCCATTTACTTCGAACTTATTCATTTCCTGCCTTCTCATTTTACCAAATCGTCACAGTTACTTCTACTGATTTCCTCTTAACCTTGCACTACATCTATTTAACATACCTCTTTAACCGGAGCTTTGGATCAGTTACTCTCTCGAAAATCCCACTCTAAGACGACATAGAATGTGTAACTTTCATCACCAACTCTCATTACTTATTCGTCGTTCTTAACATCTACTAAAATAGTAAAATGTGAACCGTATCTAAGAATGAACATCTCTAAACTAAAAGAAAATTAGAATTATTTCATAAATTACTGCAATAAAATTAGCAAAGAAAATGAACTTTTCGATCACATCTAAAATGTCTTTCACTATTTCACTTGAGCATGGGAGGAGACCTATTTCACAACTGCAGTCCGCATATTCATTTATGTTTGCTTCAATTTACTTATTCCCAAGTGAATAAAAAATATATGTAAGTGTATGTGCTTAAAAAAATGTTTGTATTTATAATGTATTTGTATAAATTTGACCTCGGTGTGAGGCGACCGGTAAGAGATTGTTTCAGCTTAACTTGAAGTATCGAATTCGAGTATCAGAGAATGCAGGTGCGCTAAAACTTGGTAGGAACATATTTGCCGCCCTTATAATCCTATCCAGCTCGAATGAATATTAGTCTAAGGTATCGTTTGGGAGCTTGTTTTTTGATAAGGGAAAGTTGAGATGATAAGGGCAAGTTGATAGTCAAACTAAAATAATCCGTTTGGCAAGACGGTCAAGAAAAATGGATGGGAAAATAACATTCTCAAGTTGGTTAATTTTCCCATATACATGAGAATCTAAAATCCCATGGGGGAGGTGGGATTTTAGAATCCCATGTACT
>JAYMTK010005360.1:0-10288 GCA_036897405.1 Pelargonium myrrhifolium
GTAAAAATGTAAATAAATAAAATTATAAAGGGTAAAATTGTAAAATCACATTTTAAAATTATTTTTATTTTTATTTTTAACGGTGTTAGGCTAGTTTGACGGATTCTGTTAAGTTATTTAACGACAGGGATTAACGCGGAACAAAACAAAAATAAGAGGGACCGTAGAAGAACAAAGTAAAATTTAGAGACTAAAATAGAACATAATAAATAGTTCAGAGACTAATACGAATCTTTCTCCTTATTGCTTTGCCTCTTCTTTTTGCTCTATGAATTAGAGCTTCATTGTATTGTACAAGTAAAATATGAAATTCAATACAGTTGGTTCTTACCAAAATGAAATTGGCTGCGTGTCCAATTCTTATTGGTGAGGTGATGACCACAAAAAATGCGCAGTTTGTCTGCACGTGAGAGTCACGTGCAAGCCACGCGGCGTAGACAAGTAAATATATACTGTTATGAAATAATATACATTCACCGTTACTCTTCTCTAAGTTTCCTCCACTGCGCGCATCGACGCGGTCGTCGATCCACCCCACCCCACCCCACACTCTCGCCGGAGCCCTCGCCGTTACGCCGCCGGTTCTCAGATCTGCCTGCCGGAATCCTACGTCGCGCGACCGAGGTCCAATTTTCAGATCCTATTTTCTTTCTCTCTACCGCATATGCCTGCGTCTGTACATGCATATATCATATATGTTTGCGAATCTTATATCTGATTCTGGCTCTGTTATCTCTCTGATTTTACTCCAAATGCCCTAAATTAGAGGTTCAATTTGTTTTGTGGAGTTCGATGCATATTGCTTTCTATCAAATCTGGGAATTTACGGACTTGAATTTCTCGAGGGTTAGCCATGAATGAAGTTTAGTCTCTGCTGCTTACATCTTCAATTATAGTCCTGAAACTGATTTTCTATATAGAACTTAGCTCTTAAGTTTGAAAGGAGTGGATGGAAGTTTTAGTAGTGTAAAGCCTGCATTATGTAAATTAGTTTTGATCTATTAGATCTTTAGGAAGAAAGTTTTGGTAATCTGAATGTAAATTGGATCAAATGAGTTAATGAGTGAAAATGGTACAGTTTTTAGGGTGTTCACTTTTCAGGTGAGAGGTGAGTTGTTTAATATTTTTATTCATATGTCGGCATTCAAAGAAATATGCCATAGTTTAGGGCTGCAACCTAAATTCAGCTGACAGGATATGGTTTAATGTATCTGAAACGAGTAAGATGTTTTTTCTAGGTTAGGCATGAGAGAAGCTGCCCAACCTGAGAGAAGCCTATCATTTAGATTTAAACATTCATTTGACCCAAAACCAATCACAGCCTTTGTTTTCTGTAGTAATCATTTTACTCTAAATATATTTGTTACTCAATAATTAATTTCCTATAGCTTGGTCGTCTTTTTGCTTGGTTCTCAACTCCTCATTTTAGTTTGAAGCTACTATATTCTGTGACTCAGTGCTGGAATTTCAATTGTGCTTTTTAGTTAAGGTAGCATGCATACCTCTGTGAATCAGTAAAATAACAGCAGCGTTCCTTTTTGAGATATGTTAATCATTTAAAAGTAAACTTGTTCTAAATCTGTTTCCTTCTTTTATCACAGAAATGTATAATAATGTTGGAGCCCAGCCTGGGGTGCCAAGACCGCAAGTGAATCCCCAGCCTAATCCATTTGGTAATACATTTTATGGAGCTGGTTCAGGACTTATCCGAGGTGGACTGGGTGCATATGGAGAGAGGATTTTGGGATCAAGCTCTGAGTATGTACAAAGCAATGTATGTACTAAGTAGTATGTGAAGGGCTATGATTTAGAATGGTTTACGCTTAAAAGTATGATGATATCCATGAGGCTCTGAATGCTGTAACTATATGTAGAATAATTGGCTTACTGCTCCTGTTTATTTTTCATATGTTAAATAGTGATGTGGGCTGGAAGTTATTCCAACATTCTTTGAGTGATGACCTGAGGAAACCTGAATTTTTGGCAACCTCAATTTGACTTTTTTCTTGAAAATGAACAAATCATAGTCATTTGGAGAAAGGATAGTATCTAACTCTGCGGTTAGTCAGTTGGCAAACTGTTTGAGTGGGGGTGAGGTCTGAGAAGGTCTTAAGTTTAGTCTTTTGAAGCTACATGCCAAAAGAAAAAGAAGGAAAAAGATGAGATCCCATATAAGATTTGGATAAACTATTATGTTACTGTAATCATTTTGATTTTGAGATGGTTGCATCTTTTCGAGGCATTTCTTCTGTACTAAAGAAAACAGTAGACATGAGTTCTTTTTATTAAACAAGTTAAATGCTTAAATTTGCTAACCTATCGATTAAAACAGATAAATATTATGTTTGGCTATTAGAACATAGGAAATTACCATGGGTTTATGCTATGTAACACATGTTGGACTCTTTGATTTCCATCAGGCATGCTAATGGTCTTCTATGAATGTTTTCAATTACCAATAACCAACAATTCTCATCTTTCTAGTTTTACATGCATGTAGATGCTTCTCTTTAGATCTATATTCATTAATTACAATTTCTAGTTATTATTCTTCTGATTGACACTTTTATCTTAATTGAACAGATAAGTAGGTATTTCTCTGACCCCCAATACTATTTCCAAGTGAACGACCAATATGTGAGGAACAAATTGAAGGTTGTTCTATTCCCATTCTTGCACAGGGTGAGCACTGAATTACTGAACCAGTAGGGGGCAGACTATCCTATAAACCTCCAATTTATGACATAAATGCGCCAGACTTGTACATTCCATTCATGGCTTTTGGTACCTATGCTGTTCTTGCTGGCTTCTCATTGGGTCTTCAGGGAAAGTAAGTATGATTTTCTTATGTAATTACCACAAACTATTTCTCTTTACTTGGATAGTCTAAGTAATCACGTGAAAATGAAATCGTTTTAAGCTAACCTTATTCCCAAGATTGACATAATAAGCAAGTTCACCTTTTGTTCTAAGTCTAGCTTAATTGCAATTTTATAATTTCCTTGGTTTATGATTTGCTGCTGTACGATGACATTGTTTGGTCAGCTTTTGTAAGTACTTCTGTTGTCTTCACTAATTGTAATTGCCATCCTTTTGGCTGAGAAGCTATTTAAACACTTCTATTATATGACTGGAACGGTAACTATTGCACTATGCCACTATGTGAGGAAGATCTTTGGCCTAATGGTAGCTGTAGAATTTGAATTTAACACACTTGATATTGGCAAAAAATTTCATCTTCTCATCTTCATGTTTAATTTGTTGCCAGGTTTAGCCCAGAAGCACTAAACTGGCTGTTTGTCAAGGGACTGCTTGGTTGGTTTATGCAAGTGATGCTGCTGAAGGTAACCTTACTTTCATTGGGTAGTGGAGAGGCGCCCTTGTTAGACATCGTGGCATATGCTGGGTATACTTTCACGGGGATGTGTTTGGCTGTTCTTGGGAGGATCTTATTTAGGTTCTCCTACTATTTTTTGATGCCATGGACCTGCCTATGCATGGGAATCTTTTTGGTGAAGACTATGAAGAGAGTGCTCTTTGCAGAGGTGCGGACCTACGATTCAAGCAAGCACCACTATCTCTTACTCTTTATCGCTTTGGCTCAGTTCCCGCTTTTCATGTGGCTTGGCAACATTAGTGTCAATTGGCTGTTTTAGTTAGAAACAAATCCTCTTTTGGTAAAGAAGAGAAAAGAAAGGAAAACAATTATGTTCATAGCAGTTTTCAAGGTGTTGTTGTAGGCAATAGAGTTATTTTTACCAGAGTATTTTCTTGTTTGTTTTCAAATCTTATAATTCATATAAGTGTGCCTTTACTATCGGACTTGACGCCCATGGATACATTCTTTGAAATGCTTTTATCTATAAGAGATCTAGGTTTGCCTTTCAGGATTATTAACTATGGCACAGATAGCTCTGTAAGATTTCCGTGCAAACGCTAGGGCTTATTTCTTTTATCCGAGAGGTCTCTCACAGGTTGCTTGAATTCCGACCAATGCATTGCGAGGCTGGGCGTTGGCCGCCGCGGCATATAAGGCTAGTTGCCGGACATGTGAGGCAGTTAACTGCGAGACTGCCCTTAAACCTCACTGTAGTAGCATTGCTTATCAGTGGTGGAACATTTCCCGCAAGGAAGTTGTGATCCAAGAACAAGTTTCTCCACTGTTTGCCTACTTTTTCCCCATACTCAACCGGGATCTGACCAGAAAACTGGTTCCGGGAAAGATTGATAGTTGCCAATTTCTCCAGAGTGACCAGATTGACAGGCAACTGACCGCGCAGATTGTTGCTGTGCGCATCCAGCACTTGAAGCTTCGTGTATCCGGTAGAAACTTTGGGTACAGTCAGTTCGCTGAACCTATTGCCCGAGACATTGATGTGGGTCGCCTCAGGCAACGTGAGAATAGCATCGTCAATGACACCGGAAAATCTGTTGTCATTGAGATCTAATCTCCGGAGGTGCAGGAGTGGTCTTATCGAAGAAGAGACGTGCCCTGAAAGTATGTTATGGCTGAGATGCAATGCAGTCAATCTGGTTGGGAGCCTGGGCAAGCTTCCGTGGAGCTGGTTGCCGGAAAGATCCAATGTGGTGAGCTGCCACATTCCGTGAAGGTTGGGGATAACGCCGTAGATTCCATTGTTGGACAACATGAGGTGCTTCAAGCTTCGCAACCCGGATATCTCAGTCGGGATGGGGCCGGACAACTGGTTGTTCGATATGTCGATCACTTCAAGCTTCTTGATTGTTCGGATTCCTCTAGGTATCATGCCTGTGAAGAAATTTCCGGACAACATAAGCCTGGTGAGCTTTCTCAGGCTGGAAATGGTACTAGGTATCGGTCCCCGGAAATTGTTGTCCTTGAGGTTAATGGTTGTGAGTTCTGTAAGCACTCCAATCTCCGGCGACAGGAAGCCTTCGTATCCGATTCCATCAAGATCAATCTCAATGACTCGGCTGCTGGAGTTGTCGAACGGGAAGTTGCATAAGATTCCCAGGAACTGCCCGCCGGAGCTCTCACACGGGTCTACCGTGAAGTTCCAACTACTGAGGTAGGAGTAGTTTGGGATCGAGACGGGATCGATGGAACGGAGCAGGGAATGCAGAGCTGCAACATCTGGTGGATAGGTGAGGGAGTGAACAAGCATTGGGTTCAAAGTTGAACAAAAGGAAAAGAATATGAAAAGCATCAATGAAGCAAAAGCAGCCATTTTGGTTTTGGATTTTGGGAGTTAAAAGATTGATTGATGAGATATGCGTGTTGGGTTTGTTTTTTGTTCTTGCAGCTCTCTCTTTTTATATACCCATTTGGCTCAAGAAAACGTTTATCACTACAAGAACCTGTTTTAGAACTACTTGTGAGTTGTGATGCCCCCCATGCCAAGCTATTGGGGTACTTACCAATCTTTGCAACTCTACAAAGAAACATTTATCTTGCAATTACAAAACCAAATTCCACCTGAACAGGATTTTAAAAATGAGATGTTCATAAAGCAAACAAAACTTGCATGTGGAGGCAAAATGATAGGTTTACCCATATAATTGATGCATCTCTTACACTACATCCAATACTTCATACATACTAGTCCGGACTTCGAATGCTTAGTCCGAACATTCATTCTATTCGATACTGATACCATCATTACTTAGCCAAGGTCGGGGACAGTGAAGAACTCTTCATCGTCATCTGGGATATCGATCCTAGGCTTCTTGTAGGGCATGCTGGACTTAGCGGGTCTATACGAGGTATAGCTACTCGGCTGTGACATTGGAAGCTGAGGCACTTCAGCTGCAGCTAAGGCCTCTTGGGGAAGTTCATTGAAAAGACCCATGTTGTCTGCTAACCAGTCAAGCTCTCCAAACTCGAGTTGTTCCTTCTGTACCAATCGAACAAATCATGTAAGTTTCTCAACTTCAAAACCATGTCAACTCAAGTCGTATTGAAATCTTTGTTACCTTATCAGAGGGCTCGAAGTCTGTGAACTGCAACAAGTCATCAACAGCCCATTGAGACGCGAAACCAGAAGTTTGCTGTGTGGGCATTTTGGCAGGAACTTGTAGCTCAGCATTTTGGTTGGGTGGCTCCAAGACTCTCTTCTCAGCATCTCTGTTGCAACTAGAGCTCAGAGCCACACGGATCCCGGTTGCTAGGAGACGCTGGTGGTTCGCGGAGAGGCTCCCAGCCGAGTGGACTGGCTCGTCACAGTCCTCACAGAAGAGGGCTCTGTCTTCCACACAGAATATGAAAGCCGGCTTCTCCTGTTTATCATCATCATATTCACAATTTAGCAATAGAGATATAAACCAATACAAGATTACAAGTCATCAACTAAATCAAATCTTGGACTCTAAAGAACCCAAATTCAGTTTGTAGATTCATAGTACCATAACAGTAAGTGTGTGTAAACATCTACAAGTATGTACTTTGATCTAGTACTAGTTCAATATATTGTCAGAATTGGTTAATTAGCATCTAGTTTTGGGCACAATTATTTTCTTCTACAGTCTTCAAAGTGTTTGTAAACATCTACAAATATGTACTTTGATCTAGTACTAGCTCAGTATATTGTCAGAATTGATTAATTAGCATATAGTTTTTGACACATTTTTTTTCTTCTTTTACAGTCTTCAAGATATGTTCTTCTTGAATCTCAACCTTTTGGTGAAAACAGAAGTATGTTAAACAATTAGTAGCCAAAGTTTAGAATGATACAAATTACCCATCCTCTTCATCCCTATTTTCTATGGAACCAAACAAAACACATAACATTTACAGAAACATAAACAGAATAGCACAAGGAAACAATCAAAACCCATATCAGAAAAATGAAATACCTGGCAGATATCACATGGAGGGAGCTTGGTGGAGAGGCAAGAAAGGAGAAGCCTTTGGTGCTTGCTTGCAAGCTTGTTAGCTGCATGAACTTCAATGTCACACTTAGCACACAGAGCTGCCTCATCAGCACAGCAGATCACAGTTGCTGGAGCTTTCTCACACACATCACACTGAATCTTCATCTAATCTTTGCAAGATTGATGGTAAAGATCTTTGTTTCAAGATTTAGGAAAAACCCAGAAAAAGAAAGTTGTTATAAACTGGTTTCTTGACTCTGAACAGGCCTAACTGGTTGGGAAATATCTCCAATCCTTGAATACCAGAAACTTAACAGAAACCAGAAAAAGAAGAAGAAGAAGATAGAAAAGAGGGAAGCAAATGGTGGAGAGTCCAAGAAGGTGAGGGTGTGAAGATAAGGGTTTGGGATTGTAGGAATCAGGATCAAAAAAACTTGTGGATCCAAGTAAGACTTGTAGGGTCAAAGCTTCATTTGTGGCTGTGGAGAGTTGGCAAATAGTTGTGGCCTCTGTATTTCTTGGATTATTTATAAGCTGTTAATGTCTGAAATGTGAGTGAGGTCAGGTGTGCCACTTCACTTGCTATTTATTATTGTAGTTGGCCACATCTAATGCAGTTTTTTTCCTGCGACAGAGCGCGTGACTCCCAGACAGACGTGTCCTCGGCCTAATGACAATGGGCGCTTCTTGCGGTCATATCTAATGAAATTATTTCCTATTAAAGTAACATTGTACGGATTTGATTGAGTGACACTTCAATGCATCACAATCACACAGCCTGTGCTTGTGCTTTCATGAATTTTGGGTGTGAAAGTTTGGAAGAAGTAGTGAGTAGAATGTAGAAACATCTAGAATGGTGAAAATGTAATTTTAGAACTTATTACAATCTGATATTAGGACATACAATGAGGCAGAGGTTTCTTCAAAATGTGCATAACGTATGCATGATTTGCAACAAAAACAGCAATCATGAAAAACAATGCTGTATATTGATCACACATTAGCACATGACAACACATGGTGCATGTAAGTGTAGAGCTAGCTAATACCTGTAAATTAACAAAATTTATTGAATCCAATTCACTTAAGGGTAAAATGTATATCAGTTGACTGATATAAAATTATATCAGTTGTAACTTAACGAAGCCAATGAGGTGATGACATCTCATTTAAAATCACTTATACCCACCAAAGTGAATTTGGGGGAGCGGAGCGACCCGTCCGAATCCATGATTTTAAATGAGGTGTCACCACCTTATTAGTTCAACTGATATAACTTTATATCAGTCAAGTGATGTACATTAAACTCTTCACTTATAATGGAAAAAATTAAGCTACGAGAAAGAAGTTGAGTTTATAATTGTTTTTGGAAATTAATTGAAAAGATGTGATAACAAATAGGAATGGGGCAGGTTCGGGAACAATTTAAAAATATCATTCTCATCCCCGTTTTTGTTTGGAGATTTTTTTTTTCCCATCTCCATCTCCGTCCCATTCGGGGATTGAATTTTCTCCATCCTCATGGAGATCAAAATTAATGAAATAAACTAATAAAAAATATATAAAATATTTTATAGGAGTAAATATTAAAAAATATTTCACATGTTAATCATAATAAAAATATATAACGACAAAACAATTACATAATTTTAATTATAACCACTAAATTTTACGTAAAAATAATTAAATTATTATTTATTAATATAAAAATATGATATGTATATATAAATTGAATCGGGGGCAAGGAATGTAATTAAATTATTATTTTTTTTCATCCCCTATTTTTTTGGATCAGGGATTTTGGGTCCCCGTCATTTTCGGGGGAAATTGTCATCCCTAATGACAGAAATTGATTCTCGGTATACATTTCAACTAACTGATCATGAACAACTCTTTTAACTAAAAATCACTACAAAAAAAATTGTGAACTGTGAGGAAAATTTGTGAGAGAAATTTTTCATTACAATTCCGTCACAAGGTGTGACATGAATCATATTTTCTTCATAGTTATGAAATTTTGTCATAACCCATGACGGGCTAGTCTGTCACATAATCATTATGTTATAATTGTGTCACAAAATTAATTTTGTGACAAAAATTTCTATCACAAATCACGGATTTTCTTTTAGTTATTCGTTTTCAAATAACGGTTCATTTTCTATTTTTTTGAAGATTAAGGATGAGTTAGAATTAAATTTCTTCCTCTTTTAACTTCATGTTACTCTTATTGTAACAAATTTAAGACATTAAGAATATGTTTATAATTCATACGGAACTTATAAAAGTGAGAAAATAGACATTTTATTAGGTATGAATAAAGTATATATTCACCAAAGATATATCAAACTTTGAAAGGTTGGATATTATTTGTTCTGTGCGGTTACTTTCATCATTATTGTTGTGTGACACTATTGACTTTGACTACTCTCTATTGTTATGTTCTTTTCACTATAAGGATTGTTCACAACTTATATATAATAGTACTATTCATTATTTCTTTCTTTCTAACACCATTTTTAGGGATGAAAATGTATAATTTTAGTATGAATTTCTGTTCAGACAAATTATTTGACACGTACATACTTGCACATGGCTTACATTTTTTGGAAAAGAAATCAGAATTTGAGCCGGAGAAAGGTAATGGTTATGGAATTTGTGGGGTCAAAATTTGAAGATGAGGTCACGATCGATTAGATCAAATCAGATTTATTTGGATTTTAGAAAGAAATATGAAACCTAACCCGATAGTATGGTTCAAATTTAAAATGAAACATGAGAGTCACAAGTGAAATGAAATTCTAATGGTTTAATTTACAAAATTGTCATTCATTTCGGACGTCCAAGAATCCAATGCAGGATATTTTTCTTTAAATCCGATCGATAACCGAAATTCCAATCAACAATTATATCTACAAAAGAAGAAGACTAATTGGACAATACATGAATTATTAAGCTTAACTCTCTTATAAGAGCATCTTCATAGCATAATCTATTGCCTTCACTTTTTTTATATTAAAATGTGAACTAATTATAATATGACGCAACGAGTTATGTGCCGGTTACGTAAGTTATTTAATATAGCTAGAGCGTCATGTCGACAAACTAATTAAATAAAAATAATTATTTAACATATTTTAAATTTCACGCCAGACCACTTAAGCTAGTGATGCGCCCAAAATCCGCAGGGATCTCGAACACACTAGGAGTATGTCGTTTTGTTGATGACGCGGTTGTATGGTACTACTGTTTGTCTTCTTGAATGATGGCTTCTCTATTCGTCTGGTCACTGTTCCTCTCCCTCCTCGTCTTCCCTGTTCACCGGAGCTGGTGTTCTGCAAAACTAACACACCCAGGAACGATGAGACCCCAGAGTGTTTCCGGGGACACCGCCTCAGGCGTGAGAATCAGATCTCGGCGAGAAAACACTTGGGGGCACGTG
>JAYMTK010005361.1:0-10288 GCA_036897405.1 Pelargonium myrrhifolium
GAAAAAACTAAAGTCGAAGTCAGAGGGCCAACAAATAAATTTTGGAAAGTCGAGGGGCTAAATGAGGTATTTACCCTTAATTTTTTGAACCATTTCCAAAACATTGACCAATGTTTTTGACTGAAAGTGTGTTTATGTCTTGTAATTTGTAAGTTCTTGCTCACATTTTAGACATTTAAACGGATAAAGATTGAGGGTTAGTAAACAAATTTTGAATAACTAATTATATCCAATTGTTTCATCTTAGATAACAATAAATCTTTTTTTTTTATTATTTATTCAAAGAATAGCTTATATCAATCTATCAAATCATCAACATACAAGCGAAATAGGACTTAAAAACCAATCCAACCAATGAAGCATGACACTGATAAAAAAGACTTAGCTAAGCGATGAAGCATCTGATTTGCAGATCTTCTAATATCAAAAAACAATGACACCGATCGAAAAGACCTAACTAAACAACGAGCCATCCAATTCACATATCTTCTAACATCATAAAACCATCAATCTTAATTTGCTTAAACAAATCAACTATAAACATTCATGAATAAAAACAAGATAAGTAAATCTTCAATTTATTCCATTTTTGTTTGGGTCTAAACCATGGGGTTCCAGAGCGGGTCCGCACTTTGACCACACCCAACTAATCCTCATCAATTCTCATTCGAGGCTTGTTCACAAGTTAAAGATTTCATCTCTTCCCATGAGTGCGTTGCGTCGGGATCAAAACCGATATCTCTTTCCACTCACACGCAGTCTGTGTTAACCAACTACGTCACCCTACAGGTAATTTATTCCAAAAATAAATAAATGCTAGTCCATGAATGTGAAATTTTAAATTATTCATGTACTTGGAACAAGTAACAAATAAATGTTGGGTTTAGTATTAGCAATACAATTTTTTTTTTTTTTTTGAATTTCATTTTGTTTCTGTTTTTGAACAATTTAAAAACAAATAATAGTGACGAGTACCTATAAATGTGATTAATGGTAATTTAATGATTATCCAAATATCCAAAAAGTTCCCAAAATTATCTTTTTTTAGAACTGACCAAGTCATTTGGATTATTGATCAGAATGCAGAGTCACGCCATTGTAAGCAAAATTCAATAACCGTTGCACCATTTTTGACTTCACCTCTATATAAACAAACCACGCCTCCAACGCACAAAAATTGTGCTCTCTTCTTCTACTAAACACTCCCACACACTCTGATTCTTCACTGAGGTGAGAATCGAATCTGTTGATCTCGTATTTGATCTGTTTCTGAGCCTTTTTGCGTTTGATTTTTGGATTCAAATGTGTTTTGTGTGTGTGTGTGTGTGTGTGTTTTGTGAGTGCAGACAAGGTGTTTGACAAAATGAGGGTGATCAAAGTGGCTACATGTAACCTGGATCAATGGGCGATGGATTTCGGGTACAATCTGAAGAACATCAAGGAGTCGATAGCGAAGGCTAAGGAGGCTGGGGCTGTGATTCGGCTCGGTCCCGAGCTTGAGATCACTGGCTATGGCTGCGAGGATCATTTTTTGGAACTCGATACGGTTGCTCATGCGTGAGTTTATTTATTTATTCATGATTTTAATTGATTTTAGTCGGATATAGATGTAGATGTGATCATGTGAATGTGGATTTTTAGTTAACTGTGCCTTGTGTTTTGATTTTGTTTGGTTAATTAAATTGAACAAGGATGTTCCAATCTATGGGGATTTGTTTGGATTTTTGTGACAGATAGATTTGATTAGTCAATTGGTAGCTAATTAGGTAAAAAGTCAAATGATAAAGAATCGCAATCTCACTTTTTTTTGGAATTGGGGACTTACAAGATTCCGTGTGAGATATAGGATCAGACTTTTTGAATTTGAGGGAAAGTCATGTGGCTTTCCTGCACTTTTTCACTTTGAGCAAGATGTTGTTGTTTTTGGTTTCCATGGATGATGGATTTTTGTATTTAAGGGTGTTCATATTTTAGACCGGATCAGAAAATGTGGATTAGATGTTTGGTCCATGCATCTTGATATTATGGTATTTTAGTATGGTTTGGTCCCGGTCCAGTCAAATATTTACTACTTTTTTGTATTTTACACTACCCTACCCAGTTCACTCAAATTTTATTTTATTGTATTCTTATTTTTAAAAGTAATTTTAAAATATAATTTAATTAATTTTGGTCCAACCAATCTGGACCCTGTCTTCATATTTGGCTCATTTTGGTCTCAGTGCAGTCTGGTCTGGTATTGACCGGTTGAATACTCCTATGCGTATTGGATTTGAAGAATACATGTGCTTAAAAAGCATATGTATATCATGTACCCCTCAAAATCTACTCAGGGTCGAGTCATGTATGCAACTGAATCGATGGGTGTTGTGGGCCCACCGGATTCTACATTTTTTTAGATTGTTGTGTCTTTCTCAACCCACCTACAAATGTCTGCAACTACCCCACTATTGTGTTGCTAAGTGTCTCAAACACATGTATGTCGATTGGAAAGATTTGATTTGATTAGGACGTTCTAACCAATTGAATGTAAAAAAGTTAGTTTTGATATTTTGCATTAATTCATGCTAATGATGATTTTCCCTGTTTGTTTCCTTGGATGACATTTGGTGTAATGTGCCTGCAGATGGGAATGCTTGAAGGATATTCTGACCAGTGATTTGACAGATGGGATTTTCTGTAGCATAGGAATGCCTGTTATCAAAGGATCTGAGCGTTACAACTGTCAAGTTCTGTGCATGAATCGTAAAATTATCATGATACGTGCAAAACTCTGGCTTGCAAATGATGGAAACTACAGGGAACTGAGGTGGTTTACATCATGGAAGCAAAGAGACCAGCTTGTGGACTTTCAGCTACCATACGAAATATCTGAGGCTATTTCACAGAAATCAGCACCTTTTGGATATGGATTTGTCCAGTTTCTAGACACGTAAGAAACAACATTCCTAGTTTCTTTCTTGTCAGTTTAACGATTTCATCACAATCAGTAAATTGCTAACACCTAGTTCTTTGTCTTTTATAGAGCTGTTGCAGCTGAAATTTGTGAAGAGCTTTTCACCCCTGTTCCTCCTCACGCTGAGCTTGCATTAAACGGGGTTGAAGTGTTTATGAATGCAAGTGGAAGTCATCACCAACTAAGGAAGCTTGATCTTCGTGTCAAAGCCTTTATAGGTGCTACACACAATCGTGGAGGGGTTTACATGTATAGTAATCTTCAAGGATGCGACGGTGCCCAGCTTTACTATGGTACAAACTAATACACTCACAATGGATTTAGTTTTTGACACTTGGAATGCTTAGCACGCACATTGCATTGTTGAATAGCAACTCTTGTTATAAACAGATTAGTTAATAATTCATATGTTGCAGATGGATGTGCTTGTGTTGTTGTAAATGGAGAAATGGTTGCTCAAGGTTCACAGTTCTCTTTGAAGGATGTAGAAGTTGTGATAGCCCAAATAGATTTAGATGCGGTATAGTAGATTTTTCTTCTCTGCCAACTATTCATAATTTCCGTAAGGTTAAGATTGTGGCAGCTCCTTTTTTTTCTCCTCTTTTCTTTCTGATTTGAGTGATGGCAGGTTGCTAGTCTTAGAGGTTCTATTAGCAGTTTCCAAGAGCAAGCAAGTTGCAAAAGCCGAGTTCAATCTGTATTGGCTCCTTACCACCTTTGCCAGTCATTTAACTTGTCCATGTCTCTTTCCAGTCCACATCCGGTAAGCATTTTCTTGGCAAAACTGCAGTTTTGACATGTATTTTCGGATCAATCAACTAGAAAAATGACTAGAAATGAGTACACGAATCTGATATTACATGACAGTTCTAATCGTTTTTATGATCTCATTTAGCAAAACTTGAAATGTAATTTGTAGATCAAGTATCATTCTCCTGAGGAAGAAATCGCATTTGGGCCCAGTTGCTGGTTGTGGGACTACCTAAGAAGAAGCAGAGCTTCTGGTTTTCTGCTTCCTCTTTCTGGCGGAGCAGATAGCTCGTCTGTAGCTGCTATTGTTGGCTGGATGTGCCAGCTTGTTGTAAAAGGTCAGTTTTATACTCTTACGAACTCAAATCGATAACAAAAAGCCTTCTAGTTTTACTTTATTGGTCGGTGACAAGCGTTTGCTTGCAGAAATTCAAAATGGGGATGAGCAAGTCAAAGCTGATGCCATACGTATAGGACACTATAAGGATGGAGAGTACCCTACAGATAGCAAAGAATTCGCTAGACGTATCTTTTATACAGTGTATATGGGGTCTGAAAACAGGTAGGTTAAAGATTCTTACCTAGATCAATGGAGTGGATTCAGAATTGAAAACATTTACGCATAGAGATACACTATGAACTCGGACTTTTGACTTTTGACTTTAATTTGTATACAGTAACAAGATTTTGCTCTTTGCAGTTCTGAGATCTCAAAACTGCGGGCCAAGGTGCTAGCGGATGAGATTGGCTCGTGGCATCTTGAGGTTTGCATAGACGGGGTTGATTCTGCACTGTTGTTTTTGTTTGAGTCGCTTACTGGAAAACAACCGCGCTACAAGGTAAAAAGACGGGGATGTTGCTATGTGAATTCCATGACAGAAACTCATTTTTTTGCTTTCATGCTGTGTAGTATATACTATAGAGGTGTTTGACAACATCTCCTTTCGCTTTTGTAGGTGGATGGTGGATCAGAAACCGAGAACTTGGGCCTGCAGAACATCCAAGCTCGAATGAGAATGGTCCTAGCGTATATGTTAGCTTCTCTCTTGCCTTGGGCTCACGGAAAGGAAGGCTTCTATCTCGTTCTGGGTAGCTCGAATGTGGATGAAGCCTTGCGTGGTTACCTAACAAAGGTAATCTATCAGTATAACATACGCCATATAGTATATTTTTAGTAATTACCATTGTAGTTTTCTCGGTTCCTAACGTGGAACCTTCTCTTCAACAGTACGATTGCAGCTCAGCTGATATAAACCCTATTGGAAGTATCAGCAAGCGGGATCTTCGGACATTTTTGCAATGGGCAGCTGCCAATCTTGGTTACTCGTCCTTGGCGGACATTGCCACAGCTCCACCCACCGCTGAATTGGAGCCTATTCGTGCCAACTATAAACAGGTACCGTTTCAAAAATATACATTTCATTAACTTTCATTGAATATATAGAAATTATGATAGATAGATATGAAGACGAGTCTAATACCGTGATTTGCTTCAAATAGTTGGATGAAGATGACATGGGAGTGACATACGAGGAGCTTTCTGTTTTTGGAAGGTTGCGCAAAATCTTCCGTTGTGGTCCAGTATCGATGTTCAAGGTTTGCTATCAAGTAGCCTTTGAATTATAACTTTTTGTCGCGGAATGAGAATCAAGAATCGAAATGGGAGCGAAAATCTCATCATCCATGTTTGGATTAGGATGTTTTCGTCTTTGAAATGGAAATCCCATCCTCATTCTTGATTTCCATTTCCGCTCCAAGATTCTTAATCCAAACGCTATCCAAAACTTAAAACCTCTCTATACATCTAATTATCGATCAACTTCATCATAAAACAAACATTTTTCGACAGAATCTTTGTTACAAATGGGGCGGAAAATTAACCCCATTGGAGGTTGCTGACAAAGTGAAACACTTCTTCAAGTACTACTCAATAAACCGACACAAAATGACCGTACTAACACCTTCCTACCATGCTGAGGTTCGGCTTCTTATCAATCAAAACCTTATATTATTTTTTTTCGCGAATTCACTATATAACGTTCAATATTATGATGCAGAGCTATTCGCCGGAGGCTAGTAGGTTCGATCTGCGCCAGTTCCTGTACAATTCGAGTTGGCCTTATCAGTTCAAGAAGATCGACGAGCTTGTGGAGAGACTAAATGAACATAAAGTTGCATTTGGTGCATCAAATGGTTATGTCAATGGAAATAAGGGAGTTGTTGCATTGAATCTTCTTACAAATGGGAATGGAATTGGAGTTGTGGCTGCAGGATCAGGAGACCCCAAAGCTGGGTTCTAGAGACAAATCAAAACATTGATTTTTTCAAATAATTTTGTTTCAGATAGACTTTGTGACTATTTTAGCCAATCCTCATGTCCTTGTTAAGGTCAGAATTTAAAAACCCATTGTTTAGGTTTAATTAACTTGCTTCCATATTGTGAGAGCTCTATTCTACTATAGGTGGTTGCATTGGCTCCAGGGTATTATTGGAATTATATAGGTTTAATTTTTCTTTTTATCTTTATGATTTTATTTTCGAGGAAGTCCGGTAGGAGTAGCTCTCCCCTTTTAATCCCAAATTTCACCTTGTTCAAATCAGAATTTAAACCCACAATTTTTCACAAGGAGATATGAGTTTTGACTATTGAGTCATTTTCTAGGGGAGTCGAGGAGGTGTTAATTTGATTAATGTTAATGAGAAATTACATATTATACCTTATTAGAAACGTTTGAAATAGAGTTATTTATTCTTATTTAAGTAACTTGATTGCATATTTCGAATGTCAATAAGAACTATTGTCATATAGCTAGTAGACATCTTGACTATGACAATGGAACAATAAAACTACCCATAGTCATATTAAATAAGATTTGACGCGCAACTTTCAACAATTAAAAACTTACCGACCTTCACAAAGTGAGTAAAAGAGCTTTTAAAAAATAACCTATATTGAAATACAATTTAAAACAACATACAGTGAAAATGCAATTGCTAGCTAAACGTCTGCAAATGGGATTAAACAAGATGAGTCAACAATACCGACGAAACTAACGAGAAGAACAATACCGGTAATGTTGAATTAACTGTGAGGTTCCAGAGCGGACCTGTACTTTGGCGGTTGACACCTTTAAGTCATTTGATCACATCCATATTAATCCTCATTCGAAATTTGTTCACAGATTAGAAATTTCACATCTCTCTAAAGGTGTATTGAGTGGAGATCGAAACCGAAACTTTTTTCCATTAATGCAGCATGTGTTAACCAATTGCGTCACACCCATCAGATTAAAATGTATTTATTTGATAGAGACAATATATGACTGAAGCATTATTTAATGAAGAAGTTGGTTTTTTTTTAACTAAATGTAAGAAAAATAATTAATCTATTGATGGTAATTAGTCAACTAATTTTTTTGCAAGTACCCCAATCATTTTTTTCTCATTTACTTTAATCCATAGAAAAATTATTTAATAGTACCACACAAAAAAACCAAAAATCCAAAAAAAAACCCCCACGCGGCCAGAGCGCGTGGCCAATAAAACACTACAGAAGCCTCCCAAAGCGTCCAGACTCTCCACCCGAGCTAGGGTTCGACAAATCGAATCCTCGTCAACCTTTCGACTCCCCGACGCGCTGACAGTCGCGTGGGACCACACACACAACACAACACCTGTGCAATAGTATAATTTTTCTAAATCCACCTGCTTTTAACATAGGTGTCGCTGCTTTTCAACTCTGCTAGGGTTTCAGAGTCGCCGCTTCTGCTTCTCTCTCTCTCTCTGATCACTCCCGCTTTGCCTCCTCCGAGTCAGCTCAGCAACTCGGTGCAAGCTTCTGGTTAGGGTTTCGCCTCTCGATCTACTGAGGTATTTGTGTTCCCCGTTGATTTCACATGTTTCGGTGATCTAGGTCAGTTTGTTTGGTTTTGTGTTTTGTTGCTGATTTGTTTCGAATTGGGTCCCGGAATTGCTTGTGCTTTGTTTGGAAATGGACGAAAGAATCTAAGTTGTTCGAGTATCTGATTTTCTGGGAAGTATTAGGTGTTTGGGGTTTTTTGAGAATTAGCAAGTTGGGTATGAGTTTTTATGTGAAAAACTCCTAGCTTGAGTGGGTGATTAGTAAAAGTATGATCAGTAGCTTTGTTTTGAAATTTTGATCTGAAATTGCTTCAGGTAGGTAGTCACTTAATAATGGTGTTTTAGAGCACTTTTGTTTTCACATAAGTTGGTTGGGTATGAGGTACTAGACTCTAGTTAGCCCTTTTGTGTGTTGTTAAAATTGGAGACGTGGTGTACTTGTGTAATTGATAACTTTTGCTGTTGAACCAAATTTAAGCTTTTTAAGACTGGAATCCTTTTCTTCTTATTTTCCTTTCCGGGTCATCCAATAGTCATTTTCAGGAAGTCAATGAAGTTTGAAAGTTAGCTATTTTTCCTGTTACATCCTTACTGATGCTTGTCCATGTGCCAAAAGTGGGCATTCATGTGTAACATGAGTTGTTTAGCTTCTTTTGGTTTGTTTGGTCTAACTCTTATTTGCTATCAGAGAACTTCTATTTATTGTATGCTGTAGGCCATTTCTCTTGTCAACTGTGTGTTATGTCCAATTGCCCATTATTACCTGTGTTGGTATTCTCAAAATATAGTTCACCCGGGCATAATATCTTCACTTTTCATGGTTTATGTCATTAGGTTTGCTATGTATTATGGTCTTCGCCCAAGTTGGTGGATGGAATTTGTACTTTGTTTTCATTCTCTAGCGTGGTTTGGTATAATGTTGCATATCGAGCCTTTTGCCTAATGGTGTTTTTCAACTTGATAATTTCAGATACAAAATGGCAATGGAAGTCACACAAATTCTCTTGAATGCCCAAGCAGTAGATGGCACTCTGCGTAAGAATGCAGAAGATAGCCTAAAACAGTTTCAAGAGCAAAACCTTCCTAGCTTCTTGGTTTCTCTTGCTGGGGAATTGGCTAATGATGATAAGCCTGTCGAGAGCCGTAAATTAGCAGGTTTGATCCTGAAGAATGCCTTGGATGCCAAAGAACAGCACAGGAAATTTGAGCTTGTGCAAAGATGGATGTCACTGGATGCCTCGGTGAAGACCCAGATCAAGACATGCTTGTTAAAAACCCTCTCTTCACCTGCTCATGATGCTCGGTCAACTGCATCACAAGTTATCGCTAAGTTAGCTGGTATTGAATTGCCACATAAGCAATGGCCTGAACTGATAGTTTCTCTATTGTCAAATATTCAGCAGCTTCCTGCCCACACCAAGCAGGCCACCCTTGAAACTCTAGGTTACATTTGTGAAGAAGTCTCACCGGACTGTGTGGAACAAGATCATGTAAATAAGATACTTACGGCTGTTTTCCAGGGAATGAACACTACTGAAAGTAGCAATGATGTCAGGCTAGCTGCTACTCGAGCTTTATATAACGCTCTGGGATTCGCTCAGGCTAATTTCTCCAACGATATGGAACGTGACTACATAATGAGAGTTGCCTGTGAGGCTACCCAGTCTCCGGATGTGAGGATTCGACAAGCAGCTTTTGAGTGTTTGGTTGCCATATCTTCAACCTACTATGAGAAATTGGCTCCATATATTCACGATATTTTCAACATCACTGCAAAAGCTGTGAAGGAAGATGAGGAACCTGTTGGTCTTCAAGCAATTGAGTTCTGGAGTTCAATTTGTGACGAGGAGATAGATATATTAGAAGAATATGGAGGTGATTTTAGTGGTGATTCTGATATTCCTTGCTTTTACTTTATTAAGCAGGCACTCCCTGTACTTGTTCCCATGCTGTTGGAGACACTGCTTAAGCAGGAAGAGGATCAGGATCAGGATGAAGGTGCCTGGAACATTGCAATGGCTGGGGGAACATGCTTGGGTTTGGTTGCACGGACTGTTGGGGATGATGTTGTACCACTTGTTATGCCGTTCATTGAAGAGAATATAACAAAACCAGATTGGAGGCAGAGGGAGGCAGCCACTTATGCCTTTGGTTCCATTCTGGAAGGTCCATCTCCTGACAAGCTCATACCCCTTGTCAATGTTGCTTTGAACTTCATGCTCAGTGCCCTGATGAGAGATCCAAATAACCATGTGAAGGACACTACAGCATGGACTCTTGGTAGAATGTTTGAATTTCTTCATGGGTCTACTTTGGAAACACCGATAATTACCCAAGCCAATTGCCAGCAGATTATTACTGTTCTGCTTCAGAGCATGAAAGATGTTCCAAATGTTGCTGAGAAAGCCTGTGGTGCTCTCTATTTCTTGGCCCAAGGTTACGAGGACATGGAACCATCCTCCTCACCATTAACTCCCTATTTCCAGGATATTGTTCAGGCTCTCCTCACTGTGACTCACCGGGAAGATGCTGGAGAATCGCGCCTCAGAACTGCTGCGTATGAAACTTTAAATGAAGTTGTGAGGTGTTCTACTGATGAAACAGCTCCAATGGTGATGCAGCTGGTTCCTCTCATCATGATGGAGCTCCACCAGACTCTTGAGGGAACAAGGCTTTCAACTGATGAGAGGGAGAAACAGAATGAGTTACAAGGCCTTCTCT
>JAYMTK010005362.1:0-10288 GCA_036897405.1 Pelargonium myrrhifolium
AAGACGAATCCAGCCAATACGGATTGGGGGCAATTGCCCCCACTCAACTTTTTTATTTATTTATAAAATTCACCACTAAATTTTGTCAAAAGTTTATATTTGTCCTTCAATTTATCACATTTGCCCCCACTATTTTTTTTTTAAATTTTCATCATTGCCCCCATTAAAAAATATTTTAATAAGAACTTGAACCAATAACCTATATCAAAATAATAAGAACACTTCACGAGTTAAGTTATAAAACATTTTATATTATATTTTAAATGTTAAAGACTTAATTTGGTCTCTGAACTTTCTTTTTTGGACCCAATTTGATTTCTAACTTTTTTTTAACCTAAAATGTTCTCTTAACATTTCATATTTGAACCTAATTTGGTTCCTGAATTTTATTTTTTAAAGCCAAAATGGTCATTGCCATTAGAGTTTATATCAAAAGTTCAGGGACCAAATTGAGTTCATATTTGAAAGTTTAGGGACTATTTTGAGTTTTAAAAAAAATTCAGAGACCAAATTGGGTATATACATAAAAATTTATGAACCAAATTGAGTCTTTTATCTATTTTTTAATTATATACTTAATTATAAATCAATTATTTTATTTTACTTTATATAATAAAATATTATATAGTTATTTTGCCTCCATTGGCCAAGCATTCTAGATCCGTCCCTGCTAACGTATAGTGTTGATTTTATTCTATATAAAACATAGTAGTTTTTATCAATAGACTATTAATTATCATTTAATTAAAAATATACAAATGAACATTTGATTAAGTGTAAGTTAATTGAAAATTATTTTAATTTTAAACTCAAAGATAATATGTTAAACTTGAGTATAAATTATCTTTACTCTCTAACATCACAATTTAACAAAAAAAAAACATTAACAATTTATATTATTATTATTTTAATTTTAATAAATTATATTTTATAATTTAAATGAATTATATATTATCAATATTTATATGAACTCATGAAATATATAATTTGAATTTTAACTTTTAGTTCAATTAGAATTGATCCAATTGTGAGTTCAAAAGATGATAAATCTAATCAAAATTCTTATATATTAATCTCAAAACAAATTGATGATAATATTTATAAATAAAAAATTATGTTATTATATACAATAAAGACAATAAAAATTTTATTTCAATTTTTTGCTCACCCGCACGGAATTCTCACATGTCCTTGTTATAATTGGACTCAAAGTCTCAAGCCTAATCCATTAATTATTATTATTATTTTTTTAAAAACGTTATAAAAGAATTATTTGTTGAAATTGTCATTAGGAAAACAGCAAAAAGCAGGGAGAGATTCTCAACTCAGCTAAAAAGGTGAAAACCAACAGCACGCCATTACTTTTCCCCAAACCGTCGGTCCAATTTTCTTTTTTTTTTTTTTTCGGTAGAAGTCGGTCCAATTTTCCGTAACACTACAATTTTTAATTTAATTCCTTCATTTATTGATTGGCAGTAAAAAATTAAAACTACTACTATTTGTTTTATTCTTTTATTTAACTAGGAAAGAAAAGCGGAAAAGGACACGTACGCAACAGCGAGTGACAAACAAGCGAAGCATAGCAAAAGCAAAGAGTACCTGCAACCTTCACACAAACCAACCGGAATTTCTGCACAAGAACCACAAGAAACAGAAACCCATTGAAAATTTACCCAAATCCCTGATCATTAATCTCTCTCCTTCCCCACTTTTCCCGGTAAAAATCTCACCTTTTCCAGGAAAATCTCACTCTGGGGGCAGTGATTCATTCGTCCCCTGCTCGGAAATATATTTCGCCGACCAAGTTGCAAAATTCCGGGATCTCCGAACTAAACGGTGCGTTTCTGGGTATGTGATTCGATTTGGAGTCAAATTTGTGGTGGTGTCTGTCGGTGCCTTTAATGTTGTGTAACGGTGGTTTTGGTCTGGGCGAGATCCGTACGTTTTCGTGTCGGCATTGTTGGATTTAATGCGGTTTCAGCTCTCTTGTGGTGTTAAATGCGTGCAGAAGACTAATGAATTTTACGCACCTCTCTCTTCTTCTTCTTTTTAACGGTTTCACTTTTTTGATTTAATGGCGTTTTGATTTATTTAAAGAATTTCCTTTTTTGGGGAGCTGGGTTTGATGGAATATCAATTTAAAAATTGTTGATTTTAAGATGTTCTTTTTACGGGTTCATTGATATTCAGCTGAGTGGTAGTGTACATTTTGGTTTTCACTAATTACAGATCGGCTTTTGTGTGTTCAACAAAGGACTGGTTCAATTAGCTGTTTAATATTTTTTTTTTTAGATTTACCAGTTTCTGATCTGTTCAATTTCTTTCAAATCTATGTGAGAAGTGAATATTGCAAAAAGTTTCTAGCTTTCTGGAATTTTCAATGCAGTAAGAAAATTTAGGGTAGAAAATAATCCTCAAGGGTTGAGTTCAGGGGAAACTGTCCCATAAGAAGAACAAAAGGGTTTAAACTTTAAGTATTTGGTGATTCATGTGTGGATGCTTTGGTTGCTTGGCACGCTCTTCCTGGTGTAGAGAAACATGGATTTGATGATATGCACCTGAAGCATTTACTTCTCAAGTTCTCGTTGCTCGAGTTGTTTTCCTGTTCTGTGATGGTAATGGGTTCGCTCCCAATTCTTGCAGTGTTTTATTGAATGCATGTCTGTGAGCTTGCTACCGATTTGTTTTCTTCCCTCTGAAGATTAGAACCAAACATTGCTCCATCTGCATCCGCCAAATATGTCAGGTATGGTTTGGCAGTTTGCAGAATGCATATGTTAGCAACGAGTTTTACATTAGAAATTAGTAACTAGTGCACTCGTGATACTTCATTCTAGAAAGATGTTTGATGATAACCTAGAAAGGCTACGTTCCCCCTTTTTTAAACAATGATGACATCATTGTTTGTCTTGCTGAAGGCTTGGAAGCTCTTGGAGTTGATGAGGAAATTAGAGAGCGGAGATCAGATTTAGAGATTTCTGAGGATGACAGGCGGAGATCAGATTTAGAGATTTCTGAGGATGACAGGCGACGATCGAAAATTGGAACCCTCAAGAAAAAGGCAATAAATGCTTCAAATAAGTTCACTCATTCCCTTAAGAAACGAGGAAAACGGAAAATTGATCACAGAGTTCCATCAGTTTCCATAGAGGATGTAAGAGATGCAAAAGAAGAAAGTGCTGTTCGTGTGTTGCAGCAAAAACTCATTGACAGGGATTTGTTGCCATCCAGGCATGATGACTACCATACATTGTTGAGGTGAGTTATTTTTCATCCAGGCATGTGGTGTCTTTGTCCTTCAGTGGGCCTGTTAATATATAATGAGATGTATTCACTTGTATTGTTTTCATGTAGATTTCTGAAGGCTAGGGAGTTTAACATTGAAAGAACAATTCATATGTGGGAAGAAATGCTTAATTGGAGAAAAGAATATGGAACAGATACCATATTGGAGGTAATGAAGTAAATCTATACCTCTAAACTTGTAGATATTTGTTCATTCATTCCTCTGAGTGCCTCACTTCAGTTGTTGGACAAAGATTGTCTTTTTCTTAAGTCATCATATGAGCACAATAGTCTATTCATTGCATGGTTGAAGCTGTACGTCATGGTAACATGGACATGGGTAGTCACTTCTTTAGCATTTCTTTGTTGTAATCAATAGTTTAGATCATTAAACATTTTTTTATGTTCATCTCTGATACTATTGAATGATCAATAAAAAAGGATTTTGAATTTGAAGAGCTGGAAGAAGTCTTGGAATATTACCCTCAAGGCTATCATGGTGTTGATAAGGAAGGTAGACCAGTTTACATTGAGAGGCTTGGAAAAGCTCACCCGAACAAGCTTATGCGTATAACCACAATAGATCGATACATGAAGTACCATGTCCAAGAGTTTGAGAAGGCCATTCAGGAGAAGTTTCCTTCTTGTTCAATTGCTGCAAAGAAACAGATCTGTTCAACAACAACAATACTGGACGTGCATGGTCTGGTATGTTAACTTCATCTTGACAATCATTCTCAAATTGAATTGGATCTATTATCATAAGATAAACCCCTTTTTTCCAATCAAATGTCACTATGTTACAAAGGCATAGAGAAGTAATTCGTGTATCACATTTGCTCATACCTTTAGGATTTTAGTTAGCTTGGCTTTTGGCCTGAATGTTTTATACAGAAAAATAGCATTCTCATTACAGGTTTGGGGCAGATCACACTGTTGGTGGTTTAATGGGGGACAAAATTTAGAGAGCCAATTCTAACAAATGGTTTATGATTTGTAAAATGCAGGGCATAAAAAATTTCACACGGACAGCTGCGAATCTCTTGGCGGCAATGACAAAAGTAGACAATAGTTATTACCCTGAGGTATTCCACTATTCCATTGCTTCTCTTCTTATATTTATTTATACTTTCAGTATTGTTTTCATCTTCCTGTTTATGTCTTGACATATTACAGACATTACATCGAATGTATGTTGTCAATGCTGGCCCTACTTTCAAGAAGATGCTATGGACTGCTGCACAGAAATTTCTTGACCCAAAGACTATAGGGAAGATACAGGTAATTAGCAGGCTTTAGGGGCCGCTGATGTGTTATTGCTCTTTCTCATGGAATCTTGACCGACTCTTTTTTTCTTTTGTGAATATGCAGGTTTTGGATTCCAAATCCCTTAATAAGCTACTGGAAGTCATTGATGCTAGGTGCATTTCTTGTTGCTCATTCTGTCTGGTTTTAAATCTAATAATGAATTCTTAGCTTACTAAACTTTCCATTCAGTCAGTTGCCTGATTTTTTGGGTGGGTCATGCACATGTGCTGCTGAAGGTGGGTGCCTAAGATCTAACAAGGGTCCATGGAATGATCCTGAAATAATGAAGGTAGGTGCATTTCTTGTTTTTTTCTTCTCGCCATTTGTGTGTTATGCTTAATGTTGATAGTATACATTAGGCATGAAATGTTTGTTGACATATTAAAATGAATATCCGATATTATCTGGAGGCTAATGCGGGTCTCCTCATTTGTAGCTTGTGCATAATGCTGAAGCAACATTTATCAGGCAAGTTACTAGAGTGTCTAATGACAAACAAAAAATTGACTCTTATATTCAGATACGCCCTCTTAAGGTAAGGTTTAGTTTCTTGATCTACAGTTTATTGATATGTTATAAGTACATCAGTACATGTTAGATAATGTGATATAATATGGTTTTTTCAGGGAAGGACTAGTGGTGATTCATCAGCAGTAGAATCTGGATCAGATATTGATGACCCCTGTTCTCCATTTGGGCGAAGGAGCTCCTCCATTCCCTGTTTGGCCCCAGTTCAGGAAGAAGTGAGTTCAAAAACCTAAGTCAGTCCCGTATGATGTGTAACGGTTATGTGAGTGAGGTTATTAAATTGGGTAAAACTGTGGTTTATGCAGGTTAGAGCATCAGATCTTCACGTTTACTACAGTTGTGATGATAACTTCACTTCAGTTGAGAAAACAATTAACAGTGACCGAGGATTTGTAAATGTACAGGAACAACCCCATAAAACAAATGCTGTGGAGAGTTCTCCCATGAGGACATCAAACATAGAAGGTATTTGTCAAATGTGATATTGTATTTCCTTTCTCTAGTTTTTCCAAGATTCACATCTTCTTTGTTTGTTTTTTTGTCATCTCCACACTTGGATACTGGTCCAAGCTATGTATGAATGTTTCTAGTGCAGTTCTAAACTATTGCTACAAATTTCTTTCTCATCCACACCATCTGTGTTTATATCAATTTTGATGTATTTTGTTAGGTACTGTAGTCAATTATTGGCTCAGCTCTGTCAAGGAAAAGGTTGATAAAAGGAATCTTGACTTGATGGGAAGAAAACTGATATCTTTTATCATCAGACTAATTACATTTTTCCGGGGTTTAAGCTTTGGATATTGGAGAAGGCAAAACAACATTTGTCCATCTAATCTGATTGAAGGCAATGTGCATAGCCCTTCACCAGTTGTTGAATCTGTTCAACCTGTCAATGAAGATTATCGTGTTCTTCCATGTATTCAACGTCTTGAGACATTAGAGAAAGCGTTTGAAGAACTTAGCAGTAAGCGTGCTGAAATTCCTTTGGAAAAGGAGCAAATCCTTATGGAATCTTTGGACAGAATCAAATCTGTTGAGATGGACCTTGATAAAACAAAGAGGGTAAGTGTTATTCTACCTCGGTTGGGTTTTGATAGTTTGGGCTCTCTTTACTGCATTAACAGGGTAATACTTTCACATCATTGTTATTATCTCAGGTGCTTCATGCAACGGTGATGAAGCAACTTCAGATTTCTGAGTTCCTGGAGCACTTAAAGGAGTCCAGATGTCACGTAAGTCACTTTCTGAACATTGACACACAATCCATAATAATTTGATCTTTAAGGTTGTTTAGTATCCGAATGAGACAGAATCAGCAGTGGTGGGGTCCTTTTTGGGTTTAATAGTGATACAACAGATCAATAGTCACTCATGAGATGCTTTTTCTTATTTCCATGTTTGTGAATTAGAAAACAGCTATTTTGTGTTCGTCCATCCCATTGCCCTACTTACAAGAAAAATCATGTCCTGCCTCATATAACAGAATTTCAACATCGTCTCCCACATGTATCAATTTTTATTTTATTTTGTGTGGAAGCAAGAGTTATAATCAAGTATCTTTGGTCTGATTTATAGGGGTTTGGTTGAAATTTTTTGTCACTAGATTCTGTATTGCTTACATAAGCCTGAAAAGTAGGTGTAACTAAAAAGATAAATGATCTTCATTGTTATGGCGAACTATTCTATCAGTCATGGTTGGTCTCCCTACATGCCTAACGAACTAAACTAATCTGAAGGAAATGTTAGTTTGTCACTATGCAACTTAAGGCATCATTCTCGGGAGTCTTAGACTGCATTTCAAACTTCACTCAACTTTTGTTGTTGCCGATTCTGATATTGTTTAGGATTCTTGTTGCAGCAAAGAAGGTTATTTTGTTCAAAAACATGAAGACTGACAGTGGGACGAACAATACTGACAGAATGGAATCACACACGGGCTTGGCTTCTCTTGGCTTGATGGAGCAGTCATTACTCATTAGGTAGGGGCTACATACTCAGAAAGTGTTGACTACTAAACCTTTTCTTTTTCTTCCTCAAAGTTTAAAATCCTGTCTCTCCCTTCCACAGCTCTGTAATTTACATGTTAACAGTGTTAGGCTGTACCCTGCTCAGCTCCCAAACGTTGTAGAAAAGGAAAAGTTAATGAAACATGTTTTTTAGTTCGGCATCTTCTTCATCAATGTTATTGCCAATTCATAAATAACTAACTTCTTAAAAATAATCACAGGATAATAATATTAGAAAAATATGATACTTGTTTCGAGATAGATTGAATAATAACTTTCATCAACTATTCTATTGACAGAAACTTGATTTTAAATACTATATATGATTTATATTTGACGCACCGTTGGTGTACAAGAGTTTTTACACCATCAGTGCGTCAAACACTTGCTCTTAAATATAAGGGGTAATTGCAAAGAGAACCTTTGAACTATCCGCTCTCACAATTTGTATTTTTGAGTTTTGATCTACAACTTTTAGTACCCCTAAACTTGCAAGAGATCTTTCCGTCAGTTAAAGTTAACGTAAAATGTCACTATTAGGTCATGTGCCTAGCATATGACAAATTTATTTTTTGAAATTCTCAAAATGCCCTTCACTATCATTCTTCTTCAACCTAATTTTGTCGGAAAATCAAATGTCTTGCTGGAATCTTCATAGACTCGCTGAAAATTTCATAGTCTTGCCGAAAAGTTCATAAACTTGCTGAAAATTTCATAAACCAAACAAAATAATAATAATAATTTATCAGCAATTATTGAAGTTCAATAACCAAATGTAAATTCTCATTTTACATATGAACAAATCCAATTACAGATAAACAAACATTACAAATCAAAAATTAAAGATGCTAAACCAAAACAAATCCAATTACAAATCAACAACCATTATTACAAACCCAATTTGCTATTGATACTGCTAACTAATGGGTGAGAGAGTCAACACCGGCCGCCACCCACCACTGGCGAGGCCACGGGGAGCACATGCGCCGATTTGGGCTTAGCGTGCAGTGGATCTGGGCTTGGCGCGGCGGCAGCGGCGGATCTAGGCTTTGCACGAGTAGATATGGAAGGCGACGCCGACGAGGCGTGCAGGTAAGGGCCGGCGAGTTTCGACGGAAAATGAGGAAGAAGGAAGCTGATTTGTAGTGGTTTCAGAAAGCTGATTTGAGGAAGAAGAAAGGGTTTCAGATTTTTTTTTTCTTTTCTGTTTTAGAGTGGTTGAGGGTATTTTGGTTATTTTCGTTGCCAACGGACGGATTTATGGACGAAAAGATCTTTTGAAAGTTGAGGGGTGTTAAAAGTTACAGACTAAAGTTCAGAGGTGCAAATTGTGGAAGCGAATAGTTCAGAGGTATTTACTGTAATTACCCCTAAATATAATGACCATTCATTTGTCTTTAGTTCTTCTTCTAGGAGATCATTATTTATTCTCATCCCCCGTCTTCTTTTCTCATTATTATTATTATCATATTTTATTCCCCTGAACTGAACACACCCTATTTTCTTCTTTCTATTAGGGAGCCTTGTCATCCTAACAAGTCAAACCAAACTAATCTGACCGGGAACAACACAACGAGCCGGCCAAACCCTGACATCCTCAGGACCCAACCTTTCCGCTTCGCCGGAATTCAGTTCACGTCTCCGTGCACGTTTCTTGAGCAACCTCCATCTTCCTCAGTTCCGCTGGATTTGCAAGGTGTGCAACCTCCGTCGCCGGACTAGTCAGCCAGATCCCGACCACCTCAGCCCCAACCCTTCCGCTTCGCCGGAATGCTGACCGGGTCTCCGACCCGTCCTCAACGCAGCCTCCGGTGTCTCTTCGGCTTCAGTCCTCTGAATCTTTTGATTTCGGAGCCAATTAATGATCATGCTAGTTCTCATTTCATCATGGGTAACTGCATTTTTATTTTTACACAGTCTTCAATGACTCATCTTTTCTAGGTGTATATGTGACTTTTTCAATGTTTTGGTTATTTGTTGCATCTCGAGTATGTATTGTTTATTTTTATTTATGTCTCAGAGATTTTAATAATATTAGTAGTTTTGCCAATTAAAAAAAAAACCTAATATGAAATACAATCACCAGTTGAGCCAACAACAAACCAAACCAGCCACTCGATTCTTGGTCGAATGATCCAGACAGACACATTTTAGCCTAACACCTCAAATGCAAGCCTACTCGTAAAAGTAGTAAAATGAAATTAGAAAAACAGAGTTCTAATGAATGAAGTAAAACTAAAACAACCTCTATAAATACCTCAATACTATAAGTGGGCATATACACCTTTTGATACATTTTACTACCGATTACTAGATAAAATGATATCTAAGTTGAGCATCAGACAGGATTCACAAGACTTACCATGTTTTGCAGGTCATGATGAGCTACTGTACTTTGATGGTTTAGTTGGTGTATTGAATTGGGCATTCTTTACTCTCGTGCAGTAACATAACATTCGGTGAATTTGACGTGAGTGATCGAGTGGTGTCAAGATCCACCGACACGACAACGCATTCAAGATATGCCTTGTGAAGAAACATTGTAAACCTTTATTTTTATTAATTAAACACACTCAACTAGTTATATCCGGTTTTCAGGTGCCACGTCAATATTTTTTTTGATACGTCATAATGCCACGTGAGTTCATGTGTGCATGCCACATCATGCAAAATATTGCGTTTCATTAGTTTTTTTACATCAAGACAACCAAAATGATGTCGTTTTGGTTGTAAATGATTAAAAAAATGAAATGGTATGATGACATGACATGTTGGACTCCGCGTGTGACGATGTGTCAACAAATAATGACGTGACACATAAAAATTGGTTTTAGTCGGTTGAGTGAGTTTATTTATAATAAAAATGATTTACAATAACTCAAACAAAACAAAATTTTAATTAGAGACTAAATTTATAAAAAAAATGTGTCGATTGAGAAGAGACAAAACCATTTAACCTTGTTTATGATATTAAAATTTTGAGTAATTAAACAATCATTTTGTATTATGAATACTTAGCAGTTTGCAGGTATTAAAGCCGCCAAATAAGACATGAATGTTGAACCAAGGCAAGGGCTTTAATTTCTTCACATATATATTATAGCCAAATGATTGGCGCATGTATGGGTTTGTACATGTATAATACATGTATAAATCCT